>WNWK01022893.1:0-31835 GCA_009830355.1 Cherax destructor
GTATAACGCCAAACACGTCTCCGGAAACACACATCAACCAGATAACCGCGGCCGCATATGGGCGACTGGCAAACCTAAGATTAGCTTTCCGTTACCTTAACAAGGAATCGTTCAAGACACTGTACACCGTGTACGTCAGGCCCATACTAGAGTATGCAGCACCAGTCTGGAACCCACAACTGGTCAAGCACGTCTAGAAATTAGAGAAAGCGCAAAGGTTTGCGACAAGGCTAGTTCCACAGCTCAGGGGAATGCCATATGAAGAAAGGTTGAGGAAATAGGACTAACAACACTGGAGGACAGAAGGGTTAGAGGAGACATGATAACGACATACAAATTACTGCAGGGAATCGACAAGGTGGACAGAGACAGGATGTTCCAGAGATGGGACACAGAAACAAGGGGTCACAATTGGAAGTTGAAGACTCAGATGAGTCAAAGGAATGTTAGGAAGTATTTCTTCAGTCATAGAGTTGTCAGAAAGTGAAATAGTCTAGCAAGTGATGTAGTGGAGGCAGGAACCATACATAGCTTTAAGACGAGGTATGATAAAGCTCATGGAGCGGTCAGTGAAGAGGCGGGCCAGGAGCTAAGTATCGACCCTGCAACCATAATTAGGTGAGTACACTCACACACACACCCCTCACACACACACATACACACACTCACACACACACACACACACACACACACTCACACACACACACGCACACACACACACACACTCACACACACACACGCACACACACACACACACACACACACACACACACACATGCTTCAACGGAATGAATGGCCTCACAGACACACATACAAACATCAAAACGCAATAGCCTCACCCAGACGCGGTTTTCTCAGACACAAGGAACAATAATAGCAAGTCCGTGAGTGTGAGCATCGCCGCCTCTGCTAGCTCCGCTTGACGACAATTATATATGAAACTCTGCACTTTGCACAAGCCATCCCCCATCCATCCATTATCTAATTTTTACCAACCTGACTTGAAGTCTTATCTCGCGAATTTAATAAATTAAGATGTTTTTATCTGTGTATGCATCACGAGGGCTTCTGGGTGTCGTGTAGCCAAGATTGGCTGAACAATTAAGTCAGCTGATTTTATTAGTGACTGGTTATAAGCTACTAATATGTTTTACTATGAGTGCCATTGACTGGCCATGAGGGAGGTGGGTGACCAGGCGGGTAAGAGGAATTAATGGAAAGGAAAAGCAAAGAGGAGAATATATATCACAGTATTGTTGTGCTAACACTTCTGTATTGGTGTGAGTAGACGTTGCGCTCTGGTCAATGTATGTGGTATGAATACTACGCTGAAAATAAGGAGTAAAGACATTCTAAGATGGTGTAATGGTATGGAAGGCATAATTCAAAGTATTGGAAGAAAGGTTGTTTTGACGGTTTTGCCAGATACAAATGACTGAGCTGGGAAGATTGACCAAAGATGTGTATTCACCTGAGGTCGGTCGAGATAAGTATTGGGAAAGATTGAGAGGAGGAGATAGAGGTTGTGAGAAGCTGGGAGCTTCCAGCAGGCGTATTAGATCTGGTGAGTGGTGCTGGTGGAGTGTGAGCAAGATAATGCTAGTCAGTCATACCTGAGTTTTAAAGGTGGGAAGAACAGATCCTGCAGTCTCAAAGATGGGTTGGGATTTATGTAAAGTAAATCTCCGTAACCTGCAAAGACCTCTAAAAACAAAGTGTCTCAAAGGACCTTAATAAGTCCCACATTGTAAAGAGATCTTGAAAATACATTTTACGGAATCAAGATGGACAGAAAAGAAGTTTACTTGCAAGAGGTAGAATGTGATTAATAAAACTCTTCGTGCTGTTCACAATAATGCATTCCTGGACCTTCCTTCCGTAATGTTGCAAGTGTGATGCATCAAAAGAATATAAGAACATACGAAAGGAGGAACACTGCAGCAGGCCTGTTGGCCCATACTAGGCAGGTCCTTCACAATCCATCCCACTAACAGAATGTTTGCTCAACCCAATTTTCAATGCTACAAAAAAAATAAGCTTTGATAATTCTATTTACTCATGTGCAAGTCCCACTCAAATCCAACCAATCTCACTCATGAATTTATCCAAACTAAATTTGAAACTACTCAAGGTCCTAGCTTCAATAACCCTACTAAGCAGACTGTTCCACTCATCAACTACCCTATTTCCAAACCAATACTTTCCTATATCCTTTCTAAATCTAAACTTATCTAACTTGAATCCATTATTGCGGGTTCTCTCTTGGAGAGATATCTTCAAGACCTTATTTATATCCCCTTTGTTAATACCCATTTTCCACTTGTATACCTCGATCATGTCTCCCCTCATTCTACGTCTTACAAGTGAATGTAATTTTAGGGTCTTCAATCTTTCTTCATACGGAAGATTTCTAATGCTATGTATTAATTTAGTCATTCTACGCTGAATGTTTTCTAACGAATTAATGTCTATTCTGCAATATGGAGACCAGAACTGAGCTGCGTAATCTAGGTGAGGCCTTACTAATGATGTATAAAGCTGTAATATAACCTCTGAACTTCTGTTGCTTACACTTCTTGATATAAATCCCATTAATCTGTTAGCCTTGTTACGTACGCTTAGGCATTGCTGTCTTGGTTTAAAGTTGCTGCTTACCATCACCCCCAAGTCCTTCTCGCAATCTGTATGGCTAAGGTCTACGTTATTTAACTTATAAGTGCTTGGGTTATGGACACTCCCGAGCTTCAGAACCTTGCATTTATCTACATTGAACTGCATCTGCCTCTTTTCTGACCACGAATTGAGTTTGTCTAAATCGTCCTGAAATTCCCTGACATCTACGTTTGAATAAATTATCCTACCTATCTTCGTGTCGTCGGCGAATTTGCTCATATCACTAGTAATTCCCTCATCAAGGTCATTGATATATATTATAAACAACAACGGGCCCAAGACTGATCCCTGTGGAACGCCGCTTGTTACAGATCCCCACTCGGATTTAACCCCATTTAAGCACACTCTCTGCTTCCTATTGGTGAGCCATGACTCGATCCATGACAGCACTTTTTCCCCAATTCCATGAGCTGCCATTTTCCTTAACAGTCTCTGGTGCGGTACTCTATCAAAAGCCTTACTAAAGTCTAAATAAACAATATCGAATTCTTTATCGTGATCAACAGCCTCAAAAGCTTTACCAAAGAAAGTTAATAAATTAGTTTGGCAGGAACGGCCCCTCGTGAATCCATGCTGAGTATCGTTAATCAAATTATGTTTATCGAGATGGTTTCTTATAATATCAGCTATAATTGACTCTAGTAATTTGCCTACAATTGAGGAAAGGCTTATTGGGCGGTAATTTGACGGTAGTGACTTGTCCCCTGCTTTAAAAATAGGAATTACATTAGCCATCTTCCACATATCAGACACTACACCTGTTTGAAGAGATAAATTAAAAATGTTACTTAATGGTTCACAGAGTTCCATTTTGCATTCCTTAAGAATCCTTGCAAAAAGCTCATCAGGACCCAGAGATTTATTTTGTTTCAGTCGATCTACTTGTTTCATACCCATTTCGCTAGTGACTGTGATATTACATAATTTATCTTCTTCAGGACCACTATAAAAGTTAATTACTGGGATATTATTAGTGTCTTCCTGTGTGAAAACTGAGAGAAAATAATTATTAAAAATAGAGCACATATCATTCTCCTTATCAGTAAGATGCCCAGAGTTATTTTTAAGGGGACCTATCTTATCTCTAACTTTTGTTCTATAAACCTGGAAAAAACTTTTTGGGTTAGTTTTTGAATCCCTAGCAACTTTTATTTCATAATCCCATTTAGCTTTTCTTATCCCCTTTTTAACATCCCTCTTAATGTCAGCATACTGATTTATAAGATGACCCTCACCTCTTTTTATGTGCTTATAAATTCCTTTCTTCTGCCCTAAAAGATATTTGAGCCTATTATTCATCCATTTTGGGTCATTTCTACTTGATTTAATTTCTTTATACGGGATAAATGTTCTTTGGGCAGCCTGTATAGTGTTCAGAAAACTGTCATATTGATAGCTCTCTTCCTTTCCCCAGTTAACAGATGATAAGTGTTCTCTAAGCCCATTGTAATCTGCTAAGCGAAAGTCAGGGACCATTACTGAATTATCCCTACTGTCATACATCTATTCAATGCTTGTGCCGAGTTCCTCTGTAATTTCTAAATTAATAACAAGGGTTTCCTTGTTTGCAAGAACCAAGTCAAGTAGGTTATTTCCCCTTGTAGGTTCTGTCACAAACTGCTTCAAAAAACAATCCTGAACTACTTCTAAAAAGTCGTTAGATTCTAAATTCCCTGTCAAGAAATTCCAATCAATTTGACTAAAGTTAAAGTCCCCTAGAATTACTACGCTATCATGCCTTGTGGCTTTAACAATTTCCTCCCAAAGTAGTCTCCCTTGTTCCCTATCTAAGTTTGGAGGACGGTATATCATGCCTAAAATAAATTTTTCACACCCCTCTGAAAATTCTATCCTGACAGACTCTGTATGCATTATTTCAGACTTTATACCCACTTTTATGCAACAATTTAAATGATCACGAACATAGAGTGCCACACCACCCCCCTTCCCGATACTTCTGTCTACTTGGAACAATTTAAAACCCTGGATGTGACATTCAGCAGGCATGTCCCGATTTTTCATATTAAACCATGTCTCAGTTATTGCAAAAACATCAATATTACCCGCACTAGCAACTAATCTCAACTCGTCAATCTTATTCCTAGCACTACGACTATTGGTGTAATATACATTTAAAGACCCTAATTTCACTTTACCCTTCCTGCTCATTTCTGTTTTTCCACTATACCTATTACTGACCTTGTCACCTAGTGGCACTGGCTTTCCAGTATCAACCTCATTCTGTCTATTACTAGTTCCCCTAGAACTCATAATATTAATACACTGGGATTTCACTGTTTTTTCCCAAAACCCATACCACTAACTTTTTCTAGTTTAAAGCCCTAACAGCTCCCTCCACTGCAGTTGTCAGTGCCCCCACCCAAGACCTGGATAAGTGAACCCCATCCCTGGCATACATGTCATTTCTACCATAGAAGAGGTCCCAGTTGTCAATGAATGTTACTGCATATTCCTTACAGTATTTGTCCAGCCAGCAATTGACACCAATTTCCCTGGACAGCCATTCATCTCCAACTCCTCTCCTTGGCAAAATACCACATATGACAGGGTTCCCACCCTTCTTCCTAATTATGTCTATTGCTGACCTATACCTGCTAGTCAGGTCCTCACTCCTACGTCTGCCAACATCGTTGCCTCCAGCACTGAGATAGATAATAGGATTGCTCCCATTACCTCTCATGATGTCGTCCAGACGGCTAACAATATGCTCCATCCCAGCCCCAGGAAACCAAACCCTCTGTCTCCTACTTCTATCTTTCAAGCAGAAGGCCCTATCCATGTACCTAATCTGACTATCCCCAACAAGAACAATGTTCTTACCTTCCTTGGTGTCGTTCGTCGTGATGTTCCCAGTAGTCGACTCACATTCATCGGGTAACACGGAGAATCGGTTCGATGTTTCCACAACAGGTTCCTGGTTCTTCGTTGATTCTACCTCTCCATCCGTCCTCTTGATCTTTAACTTTGTCCCATGCATTCCAGCCACTGTCCAGGTTCCTTTCTTGGCTTGAGGATTCTCAATAGGAGGATTACTACGAATCCTCTTGTTTTCCTCAGTCAGTCACTGTATCTCAAGCTTAGCTACCCTCAGTTCTTCCTTCAGCTGCTGGTAGAGTAGCTCTAGAGAGGACATCTTGTTCAGATTCACAGAGAGCACACGGGACATATCCATTGTAAAAAAAAAATAGTTCAACACATTCTCGCAAATTCTATATAGATTTCTCGCATATGATTTGTAGCAAATATCTTTATTTACGTTATTGAGATTAGGTTACGCTTAATTAGGCTAGATTTTTCCTCTATCAATATAAAAAAATAATAAATTATAACACATTACAACCACAATAAATGAAATATAAGATTGAAGCAACAAAAAGGTCTGACGAGCGAACAGGAAACAGGCACCTCCCGTGTGCACAAGAGATCTAATTCAGATCAACTTTGTTTAAGGCACTTTAAACAGTCATCCATCTGACTGTCGTAGCAGCAGTGAAGTATTGTCTATTAAGAGGACGGACTGCTTAGTGAGGAGCCTCATGTCACCTCTGTAATATACATCAGCGACAATGACGAAAATATCTTGAGCACATCTTTAGATTTGCTGATGATAATAAGATTTGTGGAATAGTAGCAAGTGAAGAGGGCATGGCTTACATGGAAGTTATCTAAATGAGTTATAAAAAAGTCAAAAGCCAGGCGTAGATCTACGTTTTTGTGGGTATTGCTCTGACCTTGATATTCTCGATAAGAAAGCATGTAAAAAAACGTAGATCTACGTTTGGAGTGCTACGCGAGCGAACATGGATCTACGTTTGGACAGTTTAAGGGTTAAATGCAGCAAAATTCAAGATTTTTTGAGCTGAGCAGAGTAAATACTACCCAGCACTCAGTGGAAAAGGTAAACGATCTGTGAGGCATAATGATCAGTTATCAATCCCTAAGAGATAGACTCACGATGCATCAATCCTTGAGAGTTAGGATTTTTAGTGCATGAAATTTGAGAGTTGAGACTTACCTATCATTCTCTTGGAGTTAAGACGAAGAGTACATCAGTATAAATCTCTAAGAGTTTGGACTCACATTGCATCAGTCCATACGAGTTAGAACTGTTTACATCAATCCCTAAGGGTTAGAACTCATTACATAAACCACTAAAAGTAAGGATACGCAGCGCATCAATTCCAGAGCCAAGACTCGTATATCAGACCCTGTGAGTAGCAGAATACAAGTCAGTGAAACTCTACAGTGTGGCACTATTCTATACAAACTATACCAAAAAATACACTGAAAGACTATTTAACATGTAAACAACTTAAACATTTATGGAATCTAGAGTAACAATGATTTGCTTGCTGGTTGCAAGAGGTTAAAATAAGTCCAGTTAATGGTGAATAGAAGCAAAGAAAGATTAACCAACTACCCAGTACAGGCAGACAGTGACTCTTATTTAAAGTGAACAGAAAAGAAACAAACAAGAAAATGATTCGCTATATTTTAACTCCGATCATGATAACAGAACCAAAAAGAAGCTCCGTGACAGAATTCATTTAGCAGTGTGAATATTATACACCGGAATATCGTCCACATAGCACAGCTTCGAGAATGATATTAGCGAATCTCTCGCCTAGTGATTCCATATACAGATTCACGAACTCGGCAATGCTTGCTGAACCCATTGTAAAAGGAATTGCCGGAAGAGAAACAATTGAAGTTTATAGGGAATAACAGTAAACTCTCTAGCAATTAATATATTATTACTTACATCACGACCTTACAAACCAATGGATTTGTTATTTTAGGCTTCTTTTTGGGCTCACTTAGGAAAGGCAGTGATGAATTTTTGTACGAAGATTAAAAACATATTGACGATGCATTCTCCGCCAAACCTAACCTAACCTACCCTAACCTAGCCTAACTTAACCTAACCTAACCTAACCTAACCTACCCTAACCTAGCCTAACTTAACCTAACCTAACCTAACCTAACCTTAACTAATCTAACCTCATCTAACCTAACCTAATGTAACATACCCTAGCCTAATCTATTCCAGCTTAGCCTTAACCAATCCGGCAAAGAAACACACAAGGCAAGTTGCTTTTAAGGAAACCTGTGCATACTTTAGCATCACTTCGGTCATACTAGCAATTTGTATTCATTTTGTAATTTTCACTTAAACTATGTATGAATAAAGAAAATGACACTGACATTCAAACAGCGAGAAGCTCACTAAATAAGGAGTAGAGTGTGCTAGAATGGCCTTATACAGGCATAATGCAACAGAGGTCAGGGTGCTGGGTGCCAAGCCTGTGTTGATGAGTGAGGGCGGGAGAGGGGAACGATGGTTGGAGGGAGGGAAGGTTGGAGAGAGGGAGATAAGATTGGAGGGAGGGAGGGAAGCAGAGAAGGACCATACCCAGCATGTGCGTATTTTGCGCATACCACAGTCAGGTCTGGAGAGGCCATCAGGGCGCGAGTGTGTGAGTGTGTGTGTGGGCCAGAATAACGAGTATAACCATCGCCACCAGGATGCGGAAAACGCTGTAGCCAGAAGGCAGATCATGTTAGTTAGTTAGTGTGTGTGTGTGTGTGTGTGTGTGTGTGTGTGTGTGTGTGTGTGAGTGTTTGTGTGTGTGTGTCTGTGTCTGTGTGTGAGTGTTTGTGTGTGTGTGTGTGTGTATGTGTGTCCTCATCTATATATGGCTGCAGGGGTCGAGTCTCGGCTACTGGCCCAGCCTTTTCGCTGGCCAATACTGGGTTCACTTTATTCCGTTCTCGAGAGCTCTGTCGTACCTCTTCTTAAAGCTGTGTATAGATCCTGCCTCTACTACTCCACCATCTACTCACTTTCTGATTACCCTCAGGCTCAAGAAATTCTCCCTAACATCCACGTGACTCATCTGTGTTTTGAACTTCCAAATGTACCCTCGTGTACCTGTTTCCCGCCTCTCGAACAATCTGTACCTGTCCACCTAATCATTTCTTCTCAGTAATGTCATCAAGTTTGCTTCCGTAATCTCTTCTCATTGCTCATACCCCGTTGCTTCGGGACTCGTCTCGTGGCAAACCTCTGCACTTTCCGTAGTTTCCTGAAATGCTTAATCAGGTGTGGGTTTCATACTGGCGCTGCATGCTCCAAAATGGATCTAACACATATAAATAATAATGAAAGTAGTACAGAGACATTCAAGAGCTGAATGGGGAATGTTTGGGTTTGAGAAGGCCTTGTCAATTATGGGTGGTCAGTAGGCATTTTGCAGTGTTCCTCCATTCTTATGTTCTTCAGAGGACGACACTCTCTACTACCAAGACAATCAGTCCTCTGAACGTCGAGTCCGGCGTAAGTTTTACGTGTTTTAGGTGCAGAAAACTTTTAAAGCGGGTGCAAAAGCCTTTTAAAGCGGGTGCAAAAGCCTTTTAAAAAGGGAGCAAAAGCCTTTTAAAGCGGGTGCAAAATACTTTTATTTTCCTAGGCTGTTTTCCAGCGTTAAAGACTATGTTACCATCAGTGGGTTTTTATGTCACCCACAGTGGATTATATGTCACCCACATTGGGTTATATAACACTCATAGTGGCCTATATATCACCCATTGTGGGTGAAACGTCGTAAAGTAAAGGTTTTTCTCTACGTACCGACATCACTGAATTACCAATCCCAATCACTAATCACCCCGCACTAACTTAATCCCAATCGCTAATCACTTCACACTAACTCAATACCAATCACTAATCACTTCACACTAACTCAATACCAATTACTAATCACCTCGCACTAACCCAATCCCAGTAGCTAATCACCTCGCACTAACCCAATCCCAGTCGCTAATCACCTCGCACTAACCCAATCCCAGTCTCTAATCACCTCGCACTAACCCAATTCCAATCGTTCATCACCCAATCCCAGTGTTAATCCTCATCCATTAACGGCTGCAAGACAGTTTTGTTGATAAATGAAAAAAAAAGGGTGACCTTTTTTGTCCCCCAGGTAAGTGAACACCTGTAAACACAAGAGAGGGTTGTAATTTTTTTGGCATTCACAGGAGAGCGCTAAAGCCTTTTGGGGCGTGGAGACAAGGTAGAGGAGAGGAGAATATACCCGACACCGAAGACGTACAATTTTGACATTAAACAATCTCGTTTAATTTTTTTTTACTGCTAACGGACCCAAAAAATGGGACTTGTCCCTTGGTAAACTCTGTAAACATGTGGGGAAGAACACACACGCACGTTCACAAAAACACACATGCACACATGTGCATGTGTGTCTGTGCATGTATACTCAAAGCCCGCACGCACGCACGCACACGCACGCACACACATACACACACACACACACACACACTCAAACACACATGAAGATTGGGGAAGGGCAAAGAAGACCGCAGACGGAGTACAGTCTAGAGGCCAGAGACTACAAATCTCAATCAAGGAAAAAGATCCTGAGGCGCACATCAACCAAATAAATGCTGCAGCATACGGGCGCCTAGCAAACCTAAGAACAGCATTTCGACATCTTAACAAGGAATCGTTCTGAACCCTGTACACTGTGTACGTTAGGCCCATACTGGAGTGCGCAGCACCAGTTTGGAACCCACACCTAGCCAAGCACATAAAGAAACTAGAGAAAGTGCAAAGGTTTGCAACACGACTAGTCCCGGAGCTAAGGGGTATGTCCTACGAGGAGAGGTTAAGGGAAATCGACCTGACGACATTGGAGGACAGGAGAGTAAGGGGGGACATGATAACGACATATAAAATACTGAGAGGAATTGACAAGGTGGACAGAGACAGAATGTTCCAGAGATGGGACACAGCAACAAGGGGACACAGTTGGAAGTTGAAGACTCAGATGAATCACAGGGATGTTAGGAAGTATTTCTTCAGTCACAGAGTGGTCGGGAAGTGGAATAGCTTGGCAAGCGATGTAGTGGAGGCAGGATCCATTCATAGCTTTAAGAAGAGGTATGATAAGGCTCACGGCGAAGAGAGAGAGACCCAGTAGCGGCCAGTGAAGAGGCGGGGCCAGGAGCTATGAATCGACCCCTGCAACCACAACTAGGTGAGTACAACTAGGTGAGTACACACACACACACACACACACGACTCACGAAATCGTAATGAAATGGAATAGTCTGGCAAGTGATGTAGTGGAGGCAGGAACCATACATAGTTTTAAGACCAGGTATGATAAGGCTCATGGAGCAGGGAAAGAGAGGGGACCTAGTAGCGGTCAGTGAAGAGGCGGGACCAGGAGCTGAGTCTCGACCCCTGCAACAACAAATAGGTGAGTACACTCACACACACACACACACACACACACATATAGACACACACACACATATAGACACACACACACACACACACACACACACACACACACACACACACACACACACACACACACACACACACACACACACACATACATACACATACAAACACTCACATACACACATACACATACACACACACACAAATATACACACGGAGCCAGGAGCTATGACACGACCCCTGCAACCACAATTAGGTGAGTACACCAGCAGCAGCAGCAAGAACACTTTACATTACTAATGTCAAGCAGTAGCTTTTAACTTACTCCTTATGACTCACTATGAAGAAGATACTTAAGAACTGAGTCATTAACTCACTCCACTACCACCTCTTCCCATCTATCTTCCCATCTCCCCCTTCCCTTCTTCTCCTCCTCGCCTTCTTTCCTCTTTCTTCAAGAGTAACGTCTCTCAGGGTGTAAATCACAAAAGCCGTGTAAGGTGTCGCGCTGGATGTTATCTCTCAGAGGTGAGGACAATGAGAGAGTTTGGATGCAGTTGAGATTGTGGGTGTTAAGCTTCAGTACTTGCGCCTGCCTGCTATTCTTCTTCAAGCTTGACTGAGGAACTGGAAGGCCTCGATCAGGTGACCCAAAGCTCCGGAGGTCCTGTTTCCTGACAAATCTTTCCGTAACTTAACCTGAGGAACTAATCATCTTGTTCTTGCCTTGGCACTACTTCTGTGGTTCAAATATTTTTAGTTGGTTCTTTATTAGACTGAAGAAGCCTGCTGAGCAAGCTACGTGTTTTGACTGGAAAAATACCTAACTGTTCCACATGTATCTTACTTATCTTTTCCTATTATCTTTCTGTTGTTTTTGCTTCTTTTGAATGTTTTTTTATTTTTAAGTGTTCCACTTCTCAATTATCTTGAAACTGTAGAAGCGTATGTCCAACCTTCTCGTTTTCTGCTTAATGACAGGTTCCATTTTTTTTTTTTTTTTTGGGTTGGCTAGAGTTGAACAGTTCGTCTTAGTCCATTTTGTGTATTTCTTTCTTTGTATCCTGGATGCTGTGATTATGGGTCCTCTCGGTGTCATGAGTTCAGGTTTGGTCAAGTCTCTTTTCATAGTCGTTGTTCTCTTGATCCGACGCCACCTATGTTGCTAACCTGTAGACCATGTATATTTTCTTTCACCTTTAATTGCTTACTAAGTGGGACCAGTCGATGCATTATCCCAGTAGCTGCTCATTGATTCTGATTAGTCGTTGATGCATTATCCCAGTAGAGAGTACCGGTGAATCTACAACAACAACAACAACAACAGTAACTCTGGGATAATGAGTCATCTAATCATTCTCATTAGTTGTCAGTCCTTTCAAGGGAGAGGGAGGGTCGCCTTGATGCCAGTGAAGGGATCCTGAATCAAGGAGTGAGAGAAACCCTCCCCTCTCTTGAATCAAACCTGATTGCTTCCAGTTCCACAGGAGCTGAATGACCCCCCTATCAGTTTAACGCTTCCCCGTGAATACAATAATAATAATAGTGCATCTATCAGTGGCTAATATAAGATGACAGAAGCTGACAGGAGCAGCAACAACAGTAGCTGACAGTAACAGCAGCAACAGCAGCAGCAGCAGCAGCAGCAGCAGCAGAAAGGCAATAACAAGGGATGACAGAGGATGACATAAACTGACAATGACTTAGAGGAGCTGACAGAGGCTGACACCGACTTAAAAAAGAGCTGGCAGCAGCTGGCTGGTGCTGGGGATAGCGTGCCCCGGTCAGTCAGGTTAGGTATCATAGAGACTGGCTAGTAACTGGATTGGTCACCGTGTGAATACTTAAATGTCCTTGGCTAGAGGAAACCAACGGGATTAATGGCGCAAAAAGGTGATGGCAAACAGAGAGAGAAAGAAAGAGAGAGGAATATGGTGGGAAGGAGACGCTAGATTATGAAAAGAACGCTGAAGAGAGGAGAGGAGTAAAGGGGAGGGAAAGCAGAGAGAGAGAGAGAGAGAGAGGCATTAGAACGTCATCAGCGTGCCACAAGTGCCACTTTGTCACTAACAGGTGGCGCCACTAATAATGAGAGAAGGAGAGAGAGAGAGAAATGTATACATACATGTATATATATATATATATATATATATATATATATATATATATATATATATATATATATATATATATATATATATATATATGTGTATGTATATATATTATTTTTATGGGTCCACCTCTGGTGCAAATTGTGGGACCCATAGCCTCGGAGAAGTGGATAAAAAGTCTTCAAGGAAGAATAGCAATAGAATAGCAATATGTGTGTGTGTGCCTGTCAATCCCAAAACTTACATACTTCCTGAGATGCTCCACAGCCTTCATCAGTCCGAAACTCAAGGAATATGACTCTCTCCTCAAGACCATGCTAGAGAGTGTATTGAATCTTTCCCTCGAAGATGGACAGTGGTTGCAAGACTCACTTCCAGTCAGACTTGGGGGGCTGGGAGTACGCAAATCCTCCCAGATTGCCCTACCAGCTTTCTTATCCTCTTCCATAGCATCAAATGAGTTAATAAAACAAATTCTTCCAGACAACCTCAGTGATTCAGCAGGAATACAGGACCCTAGCTACACCAGGGCCATCACTGAATGGGAGACTCTTGCTGCTCCAACACCAAAACCTAGTGAAGAACTGGGCTACAAACAGTCAAGCTGGGACGGCCCCATCACTGAAAAGATACTTGCCAATATGCTTAGGGCTGTAACATCAGACAGGGAGACTGCCCGTCTCCTAGCTGTGAGTGCACATCACTCTGGGGACTTCCTCCAAACAGTTCCCATTTCGGCCATGGGAACACGCCTGGACCCTAAGACCCTTCGTATTGCAGTGGCTCTGCGCCTTGCTGCCGCTATTCACACGGAATATACGTGTATTTGCAGCGATGCGCAAGCCGACCAATATGGTCTACATGGTCTTAACTGTTCTAAAACCAAGGGTTGGCATGCAAGACACAATGAAGTCAACGACATCATAAAGAGAACCCTTGCTACAGCTGGATGCCCAGCCGAGAGAGAGCCTCGATCACTAGCAGCCAACAATACCCACAACCCAGCAAATTGCCCCGACGGGATCACCATCTATCCTTGGAAGAATGGCAAGCTCTTAGCATGGGATTATACCTGTGTGTCGACACTGGCTGACACCTACATCCATCACAGTGTCGGGCGACAGGGAGGAGCTGCTGACCACAGAGAGGAGTACAAGATCGGCAAGTACAGGGACATAAGCCAACAGTATCAATTTGTCCCAGTGGGATCAGAGACCTTGGGAGCGTGGGGAAAAATGCAACACGTTTCCTTAAAGAACTGGGTTCCAGACTCATCGACACCACCAGGGACCCAAGGGCAGCCACGTTCATGTTCCAGCGCCTCAGCGTGGCCATCCAGAGGGGAAATGCATGCTGCATACTGTGCTCGCGTCCGGGTTCGGAGGAGCTGGAAGAGATTCATAATTTTTGATATATTGTACCAATGTATTCATGTTCATATTTTGTGTTTTCTGTCAATGTATTCTGTCTATTAATAAAGCACTCATTCAATATAAATATATATATATATATATATATATATATATATATATATATATATATATATATATATATATATATATATATATATATATATAATGTCGTGCCGATTAGGTAAAACTGGTCAATTAGCAAGAACTCATCTAAAATTAAGTCCTTTCTAAAATTTCTCTTATACGTTTAAAGATATATTTTTTCATTTATGTTAATGTAAAAATTTGTAATTTTGTACCAAGAGAAACTTTGAAAACTTACCTAACCTTATTATAACAAGCGCAATTTAATTTAGCCTAACCCAACTAAATATATTTTAGATACGTTTACAGTAATTTAATAATAAACAAACACAATAAAATATATTTTTTCGTTAGGTTCAGAATGATTGTTGCGAAAATATTGCATACACAAATTTTCGCTTGTCTTATATGGCAAGAAGAGCGTTGCTATTTAAGCCAAAATCGCAAGTTTTACCTAATCGGCACGACATACATACACACACACACATATATATATATATATATATATATATATATATAATATATATATATATATATATATATATATATATATATATATATATATATATATATATATATATATATATATATATATAGTCGTGCCGATTAGGTAAAACTGGTCAATTAGCAAGAACTCATCTAAAATTAAGTCCTTTCTAAAATTTTCTCTTATACGTTTAAAGATATATTTTTTCATTAATGTTAATGTAAGAATTTATAATTTTGTACCAAGAGAAACTTTGAAAACCTACCTAACCTTATTACAACAAGCGCAATTTAATTTAGCCTAACCCAACTAAATATATTTTAGATACGTTAACATTAATTTAATAATAAACAAACACAATGAAATATATTTTTTCGTTATGTTCAGAATGATTTGGGCGAATTATTGCATACACAAATTTTCACTTGTCTTATATGGCAAGGTGAGCGTTGCTATTTAAGCCAAAATCGCAAGTTTTACCTAATCGGCACGACATATATATATATATATATATATATATATATATATATATATATATATATATATTATATATATATATATATATATATCATATATATGTACTCACCTAGTTATGGTTGCAGGCGTCGAGTCACAGCTCTTGGCCCCGCCTCTTCACTGTGTGTGTGTGTGTGTGTGTGTGTATGTCTGTCTTGCCAAATAGATAAAACTTGCGATTTTGGCTTAAATAGCAACGCTCCGTTTGCCGAGTACGGCAAGCGAAAATTTGTGTATGCGATAATTTCGCAAAAATCAGTCTGAGCCTAACGAAAAAATATATTTCATTGTCTTCGTTTATTATTAAATTGTTGTAAACTTATCTAAAATATATTTAGTTGGATTAGGCTAAATTAAATTGCGTTTGGTATAATAAGGTTAGGTAAGTTTTCTAATGTTCTTTTGATACAAAATTATTGATTTTTACATTAACATAAATGAAATAAATATATCTTTAAACGTATAAGAGAATTGCAAGAATTACTCGTTTAAATCACAACTCCCTTAAAGAAATGGTCATTGAGTTCATCAGATTCTTAAATGAGATTTTTAGGAAATATCAACTGGTAAAAGAATAAAAGCCATGAATGCGTCTCTTCCCCTACATGTACGACTTACCGCAAAACCCGTAAGGATGTATGTCCGTTACGTCCGTAAATAAGCGTTGTCAATTCTGTCAATTCTGTTGTCTAATACTGTTGGTCGCATTTCTAATTCTCGTGTAAATAACAGTCAGAACTTCACTGGAATTTTGCACAGTTTAACCTTACAGTGTGCGTTTTAACGTCGATGGGCCTTTCACTTCGTTTGTAACTGAGAAAGTCGTAAGCTCACTTGGAAGATTCTTGCCGTGCTTTATTCTGAATTTACCAGCACTAGTAAGCAAATTTACTGAGTTAGTGAGAATGTGCATAATGGTGACACATCCTCAGTTAACGACACTTTTCATGGTGTACTTTGAGAGCCAGATATTACCACATACATTATTTCTGGGTCAAATTTGCTTGATATACGTAGGTAATATCTTGATTACAATATCAAGACAAGGTAGTTACTTTACTTTCTGTCTCCAGTTCATTTTTGAATTTGACAGGATGCTGATCCTTTCATTAATGCTAAAATAGTTCAAAATGTTGCACTTCTGGCAACACTGAGAAAATTATCACCTGCGTATCACAACAGTATTTAACCCGGATATAATATATAGGATAATATCTCAGTCTAGAAGTTATTTTTATTAACACATCGACCGTTTCCCACCAAGGCAGGGTGGCCCGAAAAAGAAAAACTTTCATCATCATTCACTCCATCACTGTCTTGCCAGAGGTGCGCTTACACTACAGTTATAAAACTGCAACATTAACACCCCTCCTTCAGAGTGCAGACACTGTACTTCCCATCTCCAGGACTCAAGTCCGGCCTGCCGGTTTCTCTGAATTCCTTCATAAATGTTACCTTGCTCACACTCCAACAGCACGTCAAGTCCTAAAAACCATTTGTCTCCATTCACTCCTATCTAACACGCTCACGCACGCTTGCTGGAAGTCCAATCCCTTCGCACACAAAACCTCCTTTACCCCCTCCCTCCAACCTTTCCTAGGCCGACCTCTACCCCGCCTTCCCTCCACTACAGATCTATACACTCTCGAAGTCATTCTACTTCGTTCCATCCTCTCTACATGTCCAAACCATCTCAGTTACCCCTCCTCAGCTCTCTGGATAATAGTTTTGGTAATCCCGCACCTCCATGGAAAGTGTTGCTAACTGAAAAGACGTTATCAACAGTACTCAGTCTCATTAACTCGATAAATAATATAAATTTTGTAGATGGAAATATTTGAAGAGCACAGAACGGACATGCATACATACGTTGTTTCTCAAGTCGTGATCAACAAGGTTATAAAGTGAAAAATTTCACTGATGTTCCTAAAAGCTTATCGTGTGTGCCATCCAGGTTGTACAGACGATTCAATATGAAACTTTCAGAATATTTTCAAAGCTCTATATCATCTTCAGTGGTTTAAGTGGCCAGCTCATTCTAATGACAGGTTTTTTTTTCTTATTATTAAGTTCAGAATCATACACCTGAAGACGCTGGTAAATGCTAGTAAACTAATAGTGAAAAGTTAAAAGAAATAACAGAAGTATCATCCAGTAGGGATTAATGTAGCACACAGATAATAACATTATTAATGGATTAGCTGTTGGAACTACGCTCCTCTGTCTGTGTGTGTCTAGATGTATATCTATAAATATTTATGTGTGTTCAAAGCAACTTTACAAGTTAACTCATCTTCATATCACAATTATCAGAGAGTAAATATTAATAAATAATAGAATTAGTTAGAGATAAAGAGAACATGCTATAACTGACTAGAAATAAAGAAAATAAACGAAGGTAGTTAACCAATTTGTGATAATCTGTCAGTGCTTCGAACAGGACAGACACCATTTGTCAGACTTGGACTCCTTCCAGTGTGGGATCGAAAATCATTCTTACTCTGTAGTGATGCTCATATGTCTGAACCCTTTAAATGAGCAACTTTGGTTATGCTCACAGATTGATCACCTTATGTTAGTCATTTCTGCGGTTATATTTAATCAGTGGATGAATGAAATACATCAGAGTGGAGGAAAAAAAACTCGTTTTGATTGCGGGACTGTAAATACTGGATGCAATCATAATTAAAATAATTTGCTAGTGATCGGAACTAAGTTGACAGTCTGAATCACTCTGCCATGTCACTCTTGACCTGACATAGGATAGGGTCAGTGACCATGCCTAGTTCATGAATGTAGGATAATCTACCTGACTGTCATGTCAGATCAGCCTGGAGTCTACCTCGGGGGTATTCCGGGGATCAACGCCCCCTCGGCCCGGTCCACGACCAGGCCTCCAGGTGGATCAGGGCCTGATCAATCAGGCTGTTACTACTGGCCGCACGTAGTCCAATGTACGAACCACAGCCCAGCTGATCCGGCACCGACTTTAATTATCTGTCAAGCTCCCTCTTGAAGGCAGCCAGGGGCCTATTATCTGGTGAAAGGCTGTTGAACAGTCTTAGTCCCCGGACACTTATGGTGTTTTCTCTTAATGTACCAATGGCGCCCCTACTTTTCATTGGGGTATTTAGCAACTGCTGCTCAGTCTTTTACTTTCGTAGGGAGTGATTTCTGTGTGCAGATACGGGACCATTCCTTCTAGGATTTTCCAAGTGTAGATTATGATATATCTCTCTCGCCTGCGTTCCAGCGAGTACAAGTCAAGTGCTTCCAAGCGTTCCCAGTAGTTGAGGTGCTTGATGGAATTTGTATGTGCAGTAAAAGTTCCCTGTACACTCTCTTGACAGACAATTTCACCTGCTTTGAACGGAGATGTTAGTGTACAGGAGTATTCCAGCCTAGAGAGAACAAGTGATTTGAAAAGAACCATCATTGGCTTGGCATCTCTTGTTTTGAACGTTCTCATTATCCTTCCTATCATTTTCTTTGCAGTTGTGATCGTGGCACTGTTGTGATCCTTGAAAGTGAGATCCTCAGACATTACCACTCCCAGGTCCCTCACATTATTTTTCCGCTCTATTGTATGATCAGAGTTTGTAGTATACTCAGTTCTAGTTATTATCTCCTCCAGTTTTCCATAACAAAGTAGTTGGAATTTGACTTCATTGAACATCATATTGTTCTCCGTTGCCCATTGGAAAACTTGGTTTATATCTTCTTGGAGGTTAACCGTGTCCTCAGTAGATGGCACTCTCATGCAGATCCTAGTATCTGTCTATGTCTGATATGAGAATGAGGAACAGGATGGGGGAGAGTACTGTGCCTTGTGGAACATAGCTTTTTCACTATGGTAGCTTCCGATTTAACTCTGTTTACCACTACTCTTTGTGTTCGATTGGTTAGAAAGTTGAAGATCCATCTCCCCAGTTATTCCTTTAGCACGCATTTTGTGTGTTATTACACCATGATCACACTTGTCCAAGGCTTTTGCAAAGTCTGTGTATATTACATCTGCATTCTGTTTTTCTTCCAGTGCATCCAAGACCATATCATAGTGATCCAGCAGTTGCGAGAGGCAGGAGCGACCTGCCCTGAACCCTTGTTGCCCTGGATTGTGCAGTTTTTGAGAATCCAATTGGTGTACAATCGTGCTTCTTATCACTCTTTCTAAGATTTTTATGATGTGGGACGTTGGAGCTATTGGTGTATAGTTCTCAGCAAATGTTTTTTTGTCATCTTTATGGAGTGGGGCTATATCCGTTGTTTTTAGTGACTGGAATTTCACCCATGTCTAAGCTCCTTCTCCACAGTAACTTAGAACACAGAGTTCCACGAGACTGGGACTGGGGCTGAGTGCATGGGCATATTGTCAATGGCTTTCTCAAAGTGTATCGGAGTTAGTTTAATGTCGGAAATCTGGCATACATTTGATGGAGTTTTGAGGCTCATTCATGAAAAAATAATTTGGATTTTCGATCATTAGACTGTTTAGTGGCTCACTAAACACAGAGTCGTATTGGGATTTCTGTATCTCACTCATTTCTTTGTTGTCATCTTTGTAAGTCCCATCTTGTCTGAGCAACCCTCGATACTAGATGTGGTATTTGCCTTGGTTTTTTTTTGCATATGAAAAGAAATGTTTCTAATTTCTTTCATTTTCACTAATCGCTTTTAGCTCCTCCTGTGTCTCCTGGGTCCTGTAAGAGTCCTTTAACTTAAGTTCGATACTTTCCACTTCCCTGGTCAACGCTTCCTTCCGTGTATCAGATAATCTAGCGTTCTTGAGGAGCTCAGTGATTCTTCGTCGTCTTCTTTAGAGGGAGCGTCTTTCTCTCTCCAGTTTACTTCTTCTCTTCTTCTTTCTTTGGGGAATATGCCTTGAACATACTTCAGCTGCCAGGAAGTTGATCCTTTCTATGTGTGATCAGCATCCTCCCATAGAGAAAAAACCCTATAGTTGTATTTTCTTTGCTTATCCAAGATAATATCAGTGAGATATATCGAAAGTGCTTAGAATTTAGTTTCCTTTTATTGTGGCTAAAGTGTACACTGGCATCAGAGTTTCACTTCTGGAACAGACTTGACAATATTCACTCTTAAACAAGTATTGAATATGCGATTAACATTATCAAATGAGATGCTTAAATATAGTTTAAGAAACCAGTTAGGAGATTATGTTTTTATGCCCTCTATGAATAAGACAGTTACTGTCCAGGACAAATTATAATATTGGATATAAACAGAAAAAAGTAAGTAAACAAGTTAACCGCAGAATCATTGTCATTAACACAGGTTTAAGTTTTCTAATTCTGTAACAGCTGTTGGATTTTGTTTTCCTTTATCTGGCCTCTAGGCCTAGTGCTGCCATCTGGTGGGCCTAGCTCCACCTAGAGCTCCTCCCTCAGGCTGTTGGCCTGGCAGGGCCAGCATCCAAGACACTGCTCTGCTCTTACTAAGGCTCGCCTCAGAAGAATAGCATTGCCCCCACCGGATAAATAATTTGAAATCTCTCAGAACTTTTTAAATCTAAAGTAATCTGTCTTAGTAATTTTAAAATCCTCTCTTCATAATTTTCAGGTTACACATTAGAGAACCCGAATCTGGCCTTAATGGCAATATTGTTAGAATAATTGTAGCTTAGCCTATTATGGATTATTTGAGATTCTGTTTGCATACATAGTTGTTGCTTGTCGATAATCACCTGATTCATGTAGAAGATAAAAACTTGATCACCTAACAGGTCTTTTTTTTTTACTTAACTTGCTGTCATCTTTTGATAAAGTTAACTTCATTTATGAGGTTATTTTGGATGGTGAGTTATTATATTCTATTCGAGAAATAAAATCCTAATGATAGTGAATTGACTTTTCACGGTAACGTTGATAAACATGTATATCGCTTCACTTACTTGAGTAAACATTCCGAGATTGCTAGTGTTTCTTATCTAGTGCTAAGTGGGGACCCTCAGCCTCGGAGAAGAGAATGAAAGTATTTCCAGGATATAATCGAATGGTTTCTCCCCACTACCCAGAGGCCATGCTGCCCTGTGGACCATATGAGTTCAACTCCCACCCGTACTGTGTGTTTTTTTTATGGGCCACAGTTCGAGTCCCCATGACTGTCATTCATTACTACTGTCAATTAAAACTCAATGTGAGTTTACTGGTTTTAATAGTGAACTTACATTTAATCCCTGTAGCATAGGTACTAGCAATTTGCTTCAATTAAAGTTGAACCTACCAGTGGCTCTCGTTTATAACCTCCTCCCCCTCTTCCAAAAAAAAAAAAGAGGAACCAGACCTTTATATCTTTCAAAATCAGCCTTTGAAATCTTTTTTTTTTTCTAAGAATCACGTGAGACTCCATTAAGTTTATCTTCTAACACTTCTAACACTTTACAATAACTTTAAGTTCTAAGCACTGTCTCAACATTTTTCTATATAATCGATACTAATAAAACAGAAACTTCATCTCACTTTTCTGGTCTTTTTATAAATAATATTATGATTTGACTTAAGACTTTGTACAACATTATACGCAATGGAAAATTTGGAAAGAACAACAAAAATCAATGAAGTCATATACAACGAGTGATTTACTTTAAGTGATAAGCCTTCTGCTAGGTTGTTCTGCTAAGAAAAACTAAAATCTTTTCATTGTCGTTATGGTTTTATGGGAAAAGATGTTAAAGGTATTTTTAATCCCTAAATTGGGGATTACAATTAAATCTCCGTGCATATTCGACAAGAAATATATACTATTACGCTCGACGAGAAACTTCCACTCATCCAGGAACTTCCACTCATCCAGGAACTTCCACTCATCCAGGACCTTCCACTCATCCTAGAAACTTCCACTCATCCAAGAAACTTCCACTCACCCAGGAACTTGATGAATTTCAACAACTTCAGACTTTTTCTTCCTCAATGAAACTGGTTGAAGAAGACAATAATAACGAGCACTAGAGGAGAGGTGCAAGGAGATCCTCTCTACCCACCGCTTCACTCTTCTCCGAGGCTACAATCCTCACTGATTTCACAGCAGACTATGCCTCTCAGCTCCTCTGATGATATCTGTATTTGCCATATTTACAGTTAACATACACACGTACGTGACGAGGTGTCAGAGTGGGCGCCTGTGACGAGCGGGGTGCCACAGGGGTCAGTCCTAGGACCGGTGCTGTTTCTGGTATTTGTGAACGTCATGACGGAAAGAATAGTCTCATAAGTGTCCCTGTTTGCAGATGACGTGAAGTTGATGAAAAGAAATCAATCGGACGAGGACTAGGCAGACTTACAAAGGAATATGGACAGGCTGCAGGCCTGGTCCAGAAACTGGCTCCTGGAGTTCAACCCCACCAAGTGCAAAGTCATGAAGATTGGGGAAGGGCAAAGAAGAACGCAGATGGAGTACAGTCTAGGGGGCCAGAGACTACAAACCTCACTCAAGAAAAAGAATTTTAGGGTGAGTATAACACCGGGCACATCTCCTGAGGCGAACATCAGCCATATAACTGCTGCAGCATACGGGCGCCTAGCAAACCTAAGACTAGCATTCCGACATTTCAATAAGGAATCGTTCAGGACCCTGTATACTGTGTACGTCAGGCCTATATTGGAGTATGCAGCAGTTTAGAACCCACACCTAGCCAAACACGTAAGGAAATTAGAGAAAGTGCAAAAGTTTGCAACAAGACTAGTCCCAGAGGAGAGGTTAAGGGAAATCGACCTGACGACACTGGAGGACAGGAGAGATAGGGAGGATATGATAACGACATATAAAATACTGAGAGGAATAGAAAAGGGGGACAGAGACAAGATGTTATAAACATGGGACACAGCAACAAGGGGTCACAGTTGGAAGTTGAAGATTCAGATGAATAACAGGCTTGAAAAAGCTTGAAAAAGCTCCTGGAGAGCGAAACGTTGCCACAATAAAATGTCACATTAGTTGCATTTGTGTCCTTTTACTTAACAATCACAGGGATGTTAGGAAGTATATCTTCAGTCACAGAGTTGTCAGGAAGTGGAATAGTTTGGGAAGAGATAAAGTGGATTCAGGATCCATACATAGCTTTAAGAAGAGGTATGATAAGGCTCATGGAGCAGGAAGAGTGACCTAGTAGCGACCAGTGAAGAGGCGGAGCCAGGAGCTGTACCTCGAACCCTGCAACCACAACTAAGTGAGTACAAACACATAACAAACACACACACATAGACATAGGAGTATGTATGCTATACATACGTACAACTAACCCCCCCTCCCTCACATAGGTCAGAAGGGCGTAACTCCGACAGTCATGTGTACAAAGGTACACATAACAAGAGCAAGAGTTCATTTGGACAAAATTTCGCTCAATCTCAAAGAAAAAAAAAAGCTTTGCCTAGATCAAAACGTTGCCCAAATAAAGGTCGACCCTGCACACTTGAACAAATGTCCACACAAGATGAACATTTCACTGGGTGTTAGGACACCTCTCTCTCTCTCTCTCTCTCTCTCTCTCTCTCTCTCTCTCTCTCTCTCTCTCTCTCTCTCTCTCTCTCTCTCACTCACTCCCCCAGTGGAGAGACGCCGAACACAACGTAAACACAGATGTAGTCTCAGTGACATGGTACATCTGTCTTAGTGATATTTGCCACGGTCGCCTTCACAGCTGAGAACGAACACCAACACTTCAGCAGCCTCGGCACACAAAGTCAGACTCCTTCCAACTTCTCTCTCCAGTACAGGAAGGACGGAGAACGACTGTAGGCATGCAAACTCGCCTTTCTAGGTGTCGTGTGGAGGTTTCAGAGGGCAAATCTACCTCGCAGAATACCGTCAACACAAGCAAAAGTAAAGGGTGGCACTGGTGACTCATGGATTATTTATTATTTCTGGCACGCTTGGCACTCATTGGCACCAACCGCTAACACAAACATACACAAACAGATGGGCGCGAGCGTACGCACACACACACACACACACACACACACACAAGGGATAACAGGGAAGGCACTGCAATGGATCAGGGAATACCTGTTGGGAAGACATCAGCGAGTCATGGTTCGCAGCTAAGTGTCAGAGTGGGCACCTGTGATGAGCGGGGTTCCACCGGGGTCAGTCCTAGGACCGGTGCTATTTCTGGTAAATGTGAACGACATGACGAAAAGAATAGACTCAGAAGTGTCCCTGTTTGCAGATGATGTGAAGTTGTTGAGAAGAATTCAATCGGACGAGGACCAGGTGGAACTACAAAGGGATCTGGACAGGCTGCAAGCCTAGTATAGAAACTGGCTCCTGGAGTTTAACCCCACCAAGTGAAAAAGTCATGAAGATTTATAACACTGGGTACATCTGAGGCGCACATCAGCCAAATAACAGCTGCAGCATATGGTCGCCTAGCAAACCTAATAAAAGCATTCCGACATCTCAATAAGGAATCGTACAGGACTCTGTACACCTTGTACGTCAGGCCTATATTGGAGAATGCAACACCAATTTGGAACCCACACCTAGCCAAGCGTATACGTATATATATATCACTGTAACCACGAACGAGTGGTATTAATCAATAACAACACTGTACTAGCCAGGGTTCGAACCCATGTTGTACTGGCCCGTCATTGTGATCGAGAACCACATGACGCCTTAACCCACAGGACCACCCAATCCTACAAGAACCAAGCACACAGCACAGAGCTATACACATAGCTCTGTGGTGGGTTCGAATGTATATACAGTTATATATATATATATATATATATATATATATATATATATATATATATATATATATCCAAATATGCTTCCTTGAAGCCTTTTTATCCGCTTCTCCGAGGCTATGGGTCACACAATTTGCACCAGAGGTGGACCCCATTATATATATGTATATATATATCAAAGGTAGCCGCATACTGCGGGTGTACTCACAGCTAAAAGCAAAGCCAATCAGGGTATCAGTCAGTGCGGGCGTGCCAGGTGACACTCATCAAAGTGAAGTTGTCTCCAGTCAGATCACCCGCATATAACCAGTACACAGCTTTGCGTTTCCTGATAGTACGGCGAGGTCTGCTCACCCTTGCCTCCCAGTCTCCTAGAGCCAGTTGCTTCACTGGGAGTATGACAATTCTAGCTTCTTACTATTTTACTGCCCAAGCTTTATTGTCTGGCTTATTATTTGGGCTTACTCTGGCTTCTTACTACTTTACTGGTCAAACTTTATTTTCTGGCTTATTATCTGGGCCGACATTATAGAAGTTACTCAGTTTCCCACCACACGTAATGCTGCCAAGCCTCGAACGCATTCTTTCAGGATTATGGCGGCCACTATAACCTACTTTTTAATGCATTCACAAAAGTGTAACAGTCTCGCCAAGAGTGTTTCCCCCGGCATCGTCTACCAGAATTTTGTTTAGGCTGTGTTGATCACCTCGTCTGTGGGAACCGACCCAATTTTGCCAATTAGGCGAACTGCTAGCGAGAGCGTCCCATGATGGGTGTTTGTTGACAAGACGAACTGACTGTTAAGGAGTAAATTATGTGGTATCTCTTTGTTGAGGTGTATATATATATATATATATATATATATATATATATATATATATATATATATATATATATATATATATATATATAACACACTCAACAAATACTATATATATATATATATATATATATATATATATATATATATATATATGTATACCTTACATATATATATATGTATACCTTTGATGAACCTTAAGAGTTTTTCTACTTCCTAAGTCCGGCCCTACGCTAGCATTACCTGGTGCTTGCCTGGTCAATCAGACTGTTGCTGCTGCTGGCTCGCTGGCCCACATGTCCATCAAAGGCTGGTATTATTTCTTAATGAAATATTAAAAGGTGACTCACGAAATCGGTCTGGAGTTTTGAGACTCTGTGACCGCGGGTTCGAACCCCACCAATTGAGGGCTCTTGTTCATGGAATTGGAGCTGTCCTTCCCTTCCTCACATCGAACCTGATATTTTCCATTCACCAAGAATTTTATGATCCCTACGTGTTAAACACTTTCCTTGAATAATAATAATAATAATAATAATAATAATAATAATAATAATAATAATAATAATAATAATAATAATAATAATAATAATAATAATAATAATAATAAAATAATAATAATAATAATAATAATAATAATAATAATAATAATAATAATAATAATAATAATAATTATTATTATTATTATTATTATTGTTGTTGTTGTTGTTGTTGCTAACCTCAGTGCTAGTATGTACACCTACAAATACCACACACGAGAGACTGTTACTAAAAGTCTACATCGTTAGCATAAATACATTCTGATGAATCTTTTAGATCGTCAGCACGATTTTTCTCCTTCACCAGCGTAACCACATCACTTTTACCGGAAACTTAGACGGGTGATAAACAAGCGAATTCTCGAGGAAGGCAAAGGAACCCCGTCATGGCTGCCTCATAAAAGTAATAAAGGGTGCCACAAAGCACGATAATGACGCTTTGAACCTGAAATGAGAGAACCAACATAAGCATATTCACGGGAGTCAAGCAGGGAAACTTGTCATTTTTCTACTGGTCTCACCGGGGAGAACACACACACACACACTCTCTCTCTCTCTCTTTCTCTTTCTCTCTCTCTCTCTCTCTCTCTCTCTCTCTCTCGTGTGTGTGTGTGTGTGCAGAATGCCTTTGTTTTGTGTGGGTTTAGTCTGGTAATTAACTTAGGAGCAGCGGAACGTCATCCTCCGCTGCGGATTGGGAAGATTAAGAAGGGGGTTGATGCAGGCGAAGGGGAGGGGATAGAGGAAGGGCGAGGTTGGTGAGGGAGGGAAGGAAGAGGGAAGCGATATAAAGAAGAGACGTGGAGGAGTTGGGAAGAAAAAAGGGGATCAGTGGCGCCGGTCGAAGAGGGTGATGATTTGGTGGGTGCTCTTCTTTAGGTGGGAAGGGGAGCTAGAGGAGGGGGAAGAGGGGGGGGAAAGGGAAGTTTTTTTGTGATGATTTCATTTGAATATCAAAATGGCATACAATACAGAAAGTAGACAGGAGCAGTAGAGATGTGAAGACGATGTAATCAGTCCATCAACCTTGAAGACGTAGATTTGAGGTGGTCAGTCCCTCAGCCTGGAGAAGAACTCTGTTTCATAGTCTGAAACAATGAGAAGAACCAGCGACTTATATACCGTCGGCAAGAGAGAGGTGTCGAGTTCTCCACAGTGTTTCAGACTCTGAAACAGAATTCTTCTCCAGGCTGAGGGACTGACCACCTCAAATCTACATCTTCAAGGGTGATGGACTGATTACATCGTCTTCACATCTCTGCTGCTCCTGCCTACTTTCTGTACTCGGAATAAAGACGCCTAAATGTTGCCTTTGTGTCTTACCATGATTTGATTTGTTCTCTTCTTTAGATGGGTAAGGGAGCTAGGGGAGGGGGATGAGGGGGGAAAGTGAATTTTTTTTTATTTTTGTTTTAGTTGCTATCCGGCTCCAGCTGCCTCTCCCTGGACCCGTATTTCACGAGTGTTGTGATCCCCGTGGCCGGCTGGAAGTATTGCTGGGGGATTAGATGATCCCCGTGGCCGGCTGGAAGTATTGCTGGGGGATTAGAGATATCCTCCCTGATTGTATTCAGCATTTCAGGTTATCCCATATTTCAGTGACTGAACATAAGTTTATCTGTTATTTTGGGGTATTTCCGCTTATAACGGCTCGTGTGCTTAAGCGGTCGTCTGCCAGCTTGTATCCTGACCTTACAGAATGACGCAGCTTTAAGAACGAGTACTAGGCAGCAAATCTTACCTGCAGCTCTTCCTGTATTTTTTAAGTGTATATATATATATATATATATATATATATATATATATATATATATATATATATATATATATATATATGCACACTCGAAATCACTTTGTCCGATTGTTACCAACGTCGTTAGTCGCATGTCTATTGGTTTCAAACTTCTGAACAGCATTTGTACTGTCCCAGAGACATTATATCGTCATTATTGTGCCTATTTACCACCACGAGTGACAGTTTATTGTGCAATAGGCGAATTCCTGATGCGCACGTTCTCATTTAGAAGTACTACTCATTTTCAATACCTTGCCATCTCTGTCTTCCTCGGGTTTTGAAATCGCTGTCTTAGAAGCATTTAGTTGTAAATATATCAATTTATGACACTGACACTCATGATAAGCAAGTAATATTTACTCTTACCAACACCATCACAGAGTTTGTCGTCTTGACTCTTGGGCGAGACTGGTGAATCTCATAGCATCTTTCCCATCCGTCCCCTTTCTCCTTCAGCCTTATGAGAAATACTTGTCTATGTACATATGTAGCTATCATATAGAATAGAGAAGTAGCCCAATCCTAATGCGATATATCCTTTTTATATTAAAATAATCGAGGCTGGCGCCATTGTATATTTCTGGGGTGATAATGACTCTAAATGGTTATCTACTGTAGGATAAGGATGATGGAAATACCTTCATATAAATTCCATTTATCCTGTGAATTAGATAGGCTGTTCTGAGAGATGGCAATTCCCAAGTGATAGCAACTCCAGTTTTACTGGACCGAAACCTGTGAAACTCCCGCAGCTGATGAACCCTTAGTGAAATATGCACTTGACTATATCTTCACTGCCCGACCGAAATCTTCAAGTCAGGCTGTCAGATGTCAAACACTTGTAGGAACCCCATGATGGAATATGACTTGGAAAATATAACTTTTGTTCTCACTGTGTATTAAGTAGGACAGGGTGGCAGCACCCTGCTGATGCATCAATTTTGTGGAAAAAAAAAGGTCGTAGGTAGGAAATTTCTCCACAGGAGTGGCTGTAGTTGTGGAGAATATGGAGAGAGAATGAAAAAAGGTGATTGGTAATAGGAGAAGGGGGAGATGCAGAAAAGTCTTAGAGAAGGAGAGATAGAAAATAAGAGAGAGAAAGACAGAATACTTATAAACACACTCTCTCTTTCTCTCAGTTGAGTTACAGGGATGTTAGGAAGTATTTCTTCAGCCTTAAGGGTTGTCAGGAAGGGTACAATCTGGAGAGTGAATTAGTGGAGGTGGGATCCATACATAGCTTTAAGAAGATGTACGATAAGTCTTTTGGAGCCGGGAGAGAGTGGACTTAGTAGCGACACACACACACACACACACATGGATCAGGGAATACCTCACAGGGAGACAACAACGGGTCATGGTGCGTGATGAGGTATCACAGTGGGCGCCTGTGACGAGCGGTGTACCGCAGGGGTCAGTCCTAGGACCAGTGCTATTCTTGCTATATGTGAATGGCATGACGGACGGGATAGACTCAGAAGTGTCTCTTTTCGCAGATGATGTGAAATTAATGAGGAGAATCACATCGGATGAAGACCAAGCAGGACTTCAAAGAGACCTGGACAAGCTTGACATCTGGTCTAGCAACTGGCTGCTCGAATTTAACCCCACCAAATGCAAAGTCATGAAGATCGGAGAAGGGCAAAGAAGACCGCTGACAGAGTACAGGCTAGGTGGACAAAGGCTACAAACCTCATCAAAGGAGAAAGACCTTGGGGTGAGTATAACACCAAGCACGTCTCCGGAAACACACATCAACCAGATAACCGCGGCAGCATATGGGCGACTGGCAAACCTAAGATTAGCGTTCCGTTACCTTAACAAGGAATCGTTCAAGACACTGTACACCGTGTACGTCAGGCCCATACTAGAGTATGCAGCACCAGTCTGGAACCCACACCTGGTCAAGCACGTCAAGAAATTAGAGAAAGTGCAAAGGTTTGCGACAAGGCTAGTTCCACAACTCAGGGGACTGCCCTATGAAGAAAGGTTGAGCGAAATAGGACTAACAACACTGGAGGACAGAAGGGTCAGAGGAGACATGATAACGACATACAAAATACTGTGGGGAATCGACAAGGTAGATAGTGACAGGATGTTCCAGAGAGGGAACACAGAAACAAGGGGACACAACTGGAAGCTGAAGACTCAGATGAGTCAGAGGGATGTTAGGAAGCAATTCTTCAGCCATAGAGTAGTTAGGAAGTGGAATAGTTTAGCGAACGATATAGTGGAGGCGGGAACCATACATAGTTTTAAGACAAGGTATGATAAAGCTCATGGAGCAGGGAGAGCAGAGACCCAGTAGTGGACAGTGCAGAGGCGGGGCCAGGAGCTAAGTCTCGACCCCTGCAACCACAATTAGGTGAGTACAATTAGGTGAGTACACACACTCTAACTAACTAACTAACACACTGGCGCCGCCGTTGTCTCACACTGGTGTCTTCCTCGTCGCTTCTTAAGCTGTTCCCTCCCCCCCTTCAACCGCTCCCCCTACCCCTCCATTACCCCCCTACCCCTACACAAACCTCCTCCTCCTCCTCCTCCCCTTCTCCCGTAAATCCCTGAGTCCTCCACTCCTAACCCTCGACCACCTCGACCCCTCACTGTTACGTCATCTAACCCCTTACTCCTGGTGCCTCTCCTCCCCCTCACCACCCCTTCTCCTTCCCCTAACCACCCCCTCTCCTATCGTGCCCCTGCCCCTCACTACACCTGGCGCCAGGAGACACAGCTGGTGGCGCCAGTGACGATGGAGGAAGGAAGGGAGGGGAGGGAAGAAACAGGGAAAAATTGGTGTTTGTTTTTGTTCGCTTCTCTCTCTCTCTCTCTCTCTTCCTTCCCCTTTTACCGTTCTTCTTCGCCGCCTACCATTTACGCCTCTTTGGAGCCTTCCCCTCTTCTTTCCGTTTTACCCTTTTCTTTCTCTTTCCCTCCCCTTTTTACCCTCGCCCTTCCACTTCTACTTACCCTTCCACTAACTTTCTTATTTCACACTTGCCTCTGTTCCTTCCCTCTCTCCTTTTTCCCCCTTTTACCTCAAAATTCACTTCTCTCTTCCTTTTTTCAACTTCTCACTTTTGCTTCTCTCCTCCTACTCCCCTTGAATAGTTTCTAGGCAGAAGATGAAGAAGGGGGGAGGAGGAGGAGGAAACAGGGGGAAAGGGGAAAAAAAAAGGGGGAAAGGGGAAAACATGAGGGGGGAAAAGGCAGGGGGGAGAAAGGGAGGAAAAAGGAACAGGAGGAGTAGAAGGGAGGAGGGGGGAAGATGAGGGGGAGAGGCAGGAAAGGGGGAAGGGGGGAGGAAATAGCATAGAAGGGGAAAGGAAAAAGGGGGAGGGGAAAAGGGAGGAAGGGGGAAATAACATGAGGGGGAGAGGGAAAGGGGGAGGAAGGAGGA
>WNWK01022894.1:0-31835 GCA_009830355.1 Cherax destructor
GTCCAACCCCTTTTAAAATACCTCTTACCCTCTCCTCCATCCTTTCCTAGGATGCCCCCATCCTCTCCACTAAATTTATACCCTCCAAGTCATCCTGTTTTGTTCCATCCTCTCTAAATGACCACCTCAACAACCCCTCCTCACCCTTTGAATAATACTTATAGTAACCCCACATCTTATTTCCACACTATGAATTCTCTGCATAATATTTATGCCACACATTGCCAGTACACATCTCCACTGCCTCCAGCCTCCTTCTCATGGCAACATTTACAACCCATGCTTCACCCCCTATAAATGTATTGGTATCACTATACTCATACATTCCCTTCTTTTCCAACAGATACCTCAACGCAACACCCACTTTTTCCCTTCATCAATTCTATGGTTTACCTCACCCTCATAAACCCATCTGAAAAGTCTACTCCCAAAATATTTGAACATATTACTTCTTCCTCTCCTCCCTCCAATCTGATACCCAAATTTTTTCCTTATCTGAATCATTTGATACCTTCATCCCCTTTATTTATCTATGTTTCAACTTTCTTCCTTACACACCCTCCCCAACTTGTCCACTGACAAATAATTGTCAGCTCCATTTTGTATTTGAATCTGCATAATTTAATCCACCCCTCTCACCAACATCCTAGCATTTAATTCTTTACAACCCTTATCTATAAATATGTTAAACAACCATGATGACATTACAAATCCCTAAGACCTACTTTTACTGGAAAGTAATACCCCTCTCTCCTATAAACCCTCCCTGAACTTCACTATCCTCATAAAACCTTTACAGCATTTAGTAAATGAAATTATACAGCATAATTATGTGCACATCAATAAGACATTTCTCAATTTTAAAACCAAATCCCTCAAGATAAAACATACTAAAATTTTAAAAAAATGACTAGACTAGTAAAATGGTTAGAGTTATGCAGCATTATTTCTGTATGTAGAGCCAGCCAAAATTGATTAAGTCATGGAGATGCACTGTAAAGTGTAAAATGCAAACTGTTTAAAGGTAGAACAGACAGTTATGGGAAGTAGCAACCCAAGTGTTCTATTACTGTATTTCCACCATGGACAATATTTGAATTCTTGAATAAGAAATCATTAATGGTATACAATACCAGAAGTAAAGAATATGACAGTAGGGTTTTTTTATTGTCATAACTTCTCACTCTGCAGACTCTTCAGTCAAATACAGACGTGACTACATATTAAGACAGAAGTGGAGAGGTAAAGATGAAGTCATGTCCCTCACCTCTGAAGTACTTTTAGGTGATTCAGTCCCTCAACCTTGAGAAGTGTGTCATGGTATCAATCAATAGTTTTTAAAAAGACTATGGTACTGAACACTAAAGGCTGAGGGACTGATCACTTCATCTTTACTTCTCTGTTTTTTCTGTTTCCCAAAATTTAGTCACCTCTATTTGACTAAAACCTGCACAGCAGGCAAAACATTTCATCAATGAAGATACCCAATTGTTGCATGTGTAATAATTTTAATCAGCACTGCTATAATGAAATTTGCAACCAGCAGCATTGTGCAGCAGGCTTTGCAAGTTTGCTAGTGCTGTATGACCCACATGAATACTTTATACTTTATTGAGACATGGTATAATGATACATGGTAGACAAGATATATTTCTTAATGAGATGTACATGCCAAAAGCCCCTAATATGCTGTGCATTGCTGGTGTATATTCATGAATTTAATAATATTTTCTTCAGGTGATTAATGCTAACTTTTATGGGGTCATGACAGCAAGAAAGAATCTTGAAAGTACATAGTCTAAAACTAATTCACATAGCAACAAAGTGATATTACTGGTTATGCATGTAGTACACAGAATACAGGGCCCCCCCGGTGTTCGTCCTGCTCAAAACACCCCTTTTTATGTAAGTTTTTTTTTTTTTAAATGCTTTTATAAGTGTATTTTGGGGGGGTCTAAAAGGACTAGCCCCATTTACATTATTTCTTGGGAATAAATTTTGGTAATGGCACTTGAACAGCATTCTTTAAAAATGGACAACACCGGGGGTCCACTGTAAAAGGAATAAATGTACAATACCCAGAAGTATGAAACCTAATTTATTGAAATGCTCACATTTAACTGGCTTAAAATTTAAAAAACAGTAAAATTAAAACTTATGTGAAGAGAATGTATACTGTACCTTGATAAAATAAATCAGTGGACCCCAGTATCGAAAGGCTCATATATCTTAAAAATCGTGTTTCGAAAGTTTTTTCCAATTTCGTTGTAAAGGGGCTCGTTTTTTGAACGTATTAGACCTGTCTGCCTGCTCCGCGCCTGAAAGGACGCCCGCCAGTGGCGTTTTTTACCATTGAGGGGAACTTACCCAGCCCCTCTTTAAAACATTCACAATACATTTGGTGTTTTTTTGGTGGTTAAGGTTTGTACTGAAATAAGTCACCATGGGTCCAAAAAGTTTCCCGTGGCACCCTTGGGGAAAAGGGTGAGGAACACCATCGAACTGAAGGAGATAGTAAAAAAATATGAGTGGCGTACGCCTGGTGATCTTGAAAGGTGTACAAGAAAACCCCCATCTACTATCAGCTCTATCCTGGCAGAGAGAAATAAATAAAAGGAAGCAAATTTGTTGAAAAAGGGGTTGATATTTTAAACGAAAAATAGATGGGGATGGGGTTGGGGAAGTTGTTGGTGTGGAAAAGAAAAACAGATAGGGGTGACACCCACCATGGCAAAATTTGGAAAGGAAAGGGAAAGTTACACGAGATCTTGTCAAGCCCAATGCCTGAAACCAGTGGTGAGGAAGTGATTTTAAAGCCAGCAAAGGCTGGTTTGACAGGTTTAAGAAATGAAATGGAAACACAGTGTTGTGAGGCATGGTGGGGCCAGCCTTGGACAAACGGGGCAGCTGAAAAATTTGTGCAGGAATTCCGGGGGTTCATAGACACTAAAAAATTCGAACCCCAACAAGTGTTTTTGTGATGAAACAGGCCTGTTTTGGAAGAAAATGCCCAACAGGCCCTTTTTCATTACTCAGGGGGGGGCACACCCAAAGGACACAACCCTATAAAAGACAGGCTAACTTTTATGATGTGTGCCAATGCCAGTGGTGATTTTTTTAAATGAAGCCTTGTATCACCCGAAAATCCCAGACCCTTCAAGAAACAGTTTGACAAGAATAATTTTGTGTGCATTGGAAGGCTAACACCAAGGCATGGGTCATACGGAGATTTTTTAAGGAATGGGTGACTGGAGTGTTTGGCCCTAGTGGGGAAGAAATACCTCCCGGAAAAAAATTGGGACTCAAGTGCCTCCCGGTACTGGACAATTTTTTCCCCCACAACTTGGGAAAAGTTTTTTCCTGATGGTTCAGTTTCATCAGAGTGAAGTTCTTTCCTCCCAACATCACTCCCTCATCCCGCCCCTGGACCAAACGGGGCATTGCAAACTTCAAGAAACTGTACACCAAAGCAGTGTTTCAGAGGTCTTTAAATGACCAATGACTCTGCATTGACCCTAAGAGAGTTCTGGGAAAAAATCACTTCAATACCCTGCATTGCCTAGGGCCCTTTTAGGTAAGGCTTGGGAGGGGGTGACTTCCCGGACTTTTTAACTCTGCTTGGAGACCACTGTGGCCGGATTGTGTTGAAAAAAAGGGATTTTTTGGGGGATTTGGGGCTGACGACCCTGTGCCTGTTGTGGAAAATTGTGGCATTGGGGAAAAAGCCTGGGGTTGGAGGTGAGTGGTGAGGATGTGGAAAAGGGTTTGGGGGGACCAGGGTGAGCTAACAACTGAAGAGCTGCAAAACTTCAAACTGGAACAGCAACAGACCACAGCTGAGGTTATTGCTTCACAGGAGGAGGAAGAGAGGAAGGGGGATGCCTTCTTCAGAGATTAAAAATGTGTTCCCCCGTGGGTAGGTTGCAGACATTTGTTGAAAGACACCACCCCGAGCAAGCTGAAATGGCCTTCTGTGCAACAACTTCAGTGACAGAGCCTGGGGTTTCACTTCAGAAAATTTGAGTCCCAAAAAACAGAGGACTCTGGAAGTTATTTTTTTAAGAAGAGTTCTAGTGACTCAAGCTGGTCCTAGTGGCATTAAAAGACCAAGAAGGGGAAATAACCCAGGAGAGGGCTTTGACACCCGAAGTCCCCGGGGGGGGATTCCCCCTTCCCAAACCCCCCCACCCTGCCCCCGTCATCATCCCTTTCTTCCAGATGCCTTCAACTCTTTTAAAAAAGGGAAGTAAATGTATACAGTGGGAAACCCCCGGGTTTCGAAAAAAAAATTTATTAAAACCCGCTCATGCCATTACCGAACGAAATTTACTTCCTTAAGAAAAAAGTCATTTACGTTAGTCTATTTCAGACCCCCCAAAAATACACTTCCACAAGCACTTACAATATTATACTTACATAATTACGATTTCCGGGGGGTTCGTTAACCGGGGTTCCACTGTATATATCTTGTTTTTTAAATTTTTTAGTACGTGAATATTTTTTTTTTTAACGGATTAATTGTATTTACATTATTTCTTATGGGGAAAAAAGGGTTAAATTTTAAAATTCGTGTTAAGTAATAGCACTGTACAGTAATTTATAACTACTATAACTATTTTATTATCATTCTCCTCAGTGAGGGGAGTGGTGTGTATTCCTAAGAGAAGCATTGGGTTTCCCTATGTACCCCCCTTCAAAATTTTAGAAGGGTTCTAATATTTATTTTGGGATATAACATTCTGAATTTTTTCTACTCAAGCTTTCATAAATTTAAACTTGGTGTAAAAAATTTTGAAACTTGCTTTGTATTTTATTGTACTTTAAAAAACAGTCCTTTGGGGTGTGCCCTTTGATCTGCAGTATCATCAACCCACCTGCTTTCTGGGGAAAAATTTTGTACCACTGCTAAATGAAAAATTCATTTGGAATCAAATAAAAACAAGGGGAAGCATTCCGATGGAACCCTCAATAATATTTGTCATTTCTGGAAAAAAAAACTTTGCTAGATATTTGGGTAGCCAAAGCAGAATGTACTCTTTTCTCTTCCCAAAATATCCCTCCTACAAATCATTGCTAGCAACACTATACAGTGGGTAACCCTTTATATTTTTTTATTCCCGAATGCTGTTCAATCCCTTTCCAAACGAATTTTTCTCCTTAAGAAAAATTGTAAAAAAGACTAGTCCTTTAGACCCCCCAAAAATTTCACTTACAAAAGCACTTGGGGCTGGCCTGGAATTCTCTCAGGTAGACTCCAGGTAAATAATTGCACTTATTAGGTAGTTGCTATAAAGGAAATATAAAGTAAGTTACATACACAATGGAGGTAGTTGTTTGAATATAAGAATACAATTAAGCAAATAAAGTGTCTGAAATTTGCTTATGGTAAGAGTATTTTAAAATATAAGTAAATAATTGCACTTATTTGGTAGTTGCTTATAAGATAAATATAAAATAAGTCACATATACAATGAGGTAGTTGTTAGATTATAAGAATTTTTTTTAAAAATAATAAAAGGTTATAATTAAAATTTCAAGTAATAAGTAATTACTAATACTGTAATAGTTAAGGTTGGGAAATGGTAATGATAAATATGTATTAAAACTAAAAAATAAAAATAAAAAGGTTACAGATAAGAAAAAAGATATATATATAATAAAAAATAGGTTACACAATCATATTTAGTGGGAAATTTAATATAGTGGGGTAGCAGTTATTAAATTAATTAATATACAATTTTGAAGTTAATTACATTAATATACAATCAGTTTTGTGAGAATTATTATAAGATAGTGAGGTTGTACTAGTACAATTGTTGCACTAACGCATACTAAGGATTAGGTCATTGAAGTTGATCAGACTCTGTAAGGTTAGCATCTCGAAGGAAGTTGGACCAGTTCATTTCATTCGTGATATAGTAAAGCCACGACCTACACTTGATTTCTTAACTAGGATTTTCCATCCCGTGTGAAGCACTGGTAGTTTTGTCATTATTTTCCGTTTAAGCTTTCTGCTTTCTGTATAGGAGGTTCTGACGTTTTTGTGAGACACTCATTTACGTAAAGATCTTTTTTAGCACTAATTGATGTTTAATCAGATCGGTTTTACTGTCTATCGTGTGAAATTATCGTGTGAAATTAAGCAGAAATAGCTGGTTAGACATATGAAAGAATGGGTCTGTGTGGTCAGTGTGCGCAGTATAAAATTCCTGCAGCACACACTGCATAATGAGAAAAAAACTCCAACCCTTTTTGTTTAAAGCAGCGACTGCAGTCTATTTTCGTATGGTATTTGTGATGTATTCTCATTTTCTTGGTCTCATTTGATAGAATGGAAGAGATATATTACAGATATAGAGATGATTTTCATTGGTTTTACAATGGCAAGTACCTTGATATCGAGCTCAAAGTAGCGAAAATGTTAGATTTTTGCAGATGTTCAAGAGTAAACAAATCACGCCACGCGTCCAATACACGTCAACTGGTGAGTCTAATATTCTTTCACAAGTGCGGTGATATTATTTATACCATTTTTACAATGATACAGTTGTATACATAACAGTAAATCTATTTTTTGCAAGAATAAAAATTTAAAATGGAAAGCAAAAGTAATGTAAGAGGGGCCTGGAGACGTGACTAATGAACAGAGAACATGTTATTTTAGTGCCAGGAATGTCTGCCTTGTCTATTCTGGACCCCATTTTGAAATTGGCATCGTTTGAAATTTGTGTGAAATTGGCCAAATTGCCAATTTCTGACCACTTTTTTGGGTAGTTGAAATTGGTTAATGGGCTGTTTCTTGTACTCAATCGATAGAAGAAATGGAGATCTAGCGAAATAGCTATGATTTTAGTAGACTGGAACATTGGAATAAGTCAAAAATAGGGCTCACAGTGGGCGAAATCGCCGATGCATAAATATCATCGAGACCGATAACTTCGCGAGAGCATAATTCCGTAAGTTTTCCATCAAATTTCATACTTTTGGTGTCGTTATGATTGGAAAAAGATTCTCTATCATTTCATAAGAAAAAATATTTTTTTTTTTCAAAAACAATTTCAATCCTGAGAACGAGTTTGGGAGAAGGCCTGTCGACCCCCAAAGGGTTAATACTAGTTCTTAATCTATATTACAAATTACAAATGAATACAAATTTCAAATGATTAAATAGATTTACAATAGTGAGGTAGCTCAGAATATTTAGATTGTAAAATACTGGTAGAAGTCTGGAGAGTCTTAACCACGGATATTGACATTGTTCTCAAATTGTGCTTATAACACCCCTAATTTTTACTGGGTGTATTTAACACTTCCTCCCATCTCATATCTCTCACTCCATCAAATTACAGTAGTGTGCTGGTTCCAGAACTCATGCACTTACTTGTTCCCAGTATACTTTCCAAGTGCTCTGAGGTCTAACTTGTATGAATGAAGCTAATGGTTACCTTCCAAAATATGAACTACATTCTTTTTTCTTCCTTCAACAAACCGGCCATATCCCACTGAGGTAGGGTGACCCAAAAAAGAAAAACAAAAGCTTCTCTTTTAAAATTTAGTAATGTCTATTCCTACTTAGTCTCCCTCAACATACTCAACCCCAGTCAGTTTGGATTCAGGACGAAAAAAGCACGAATGATGCTATAATACACATGCTTGAACTAATATATACAGCACTCAAAAAAAAAAACTCCCCCTTGGAATCTTCATCGATCTACGAAAAACTTTTGATACAGTTGATCATGGCTTAGTGCACCTAAAGTCAACTATGTACGTATACACAAACGGAGCTAACTCTACCACACAACCAGTAACTGTTGGTGTCCCACTAGGTAGTGTCCTTGGCCCACTTCTCTTTCTCATTTACATCAATGATCTACCAAATGCATCTAAACTCCTTAAACCCATACTATTCCCAGATGACACTACTTATGTCTTCTCTCACCCAAATCCACTCATACTAACTAATACTGTAAATGCTGAACTACAAAAAATATCTACCTGGATGATGACAAACAGGCTTACTCTCAATATAGACAAAACCTACTTCATGCAATTTGGAAAAAGGGTCTCAAATGTACAGCTTAACATAATCATAAATGGATCGCCCATTTCTAGACTCACTGAAGGTAAATTTCTAGGACTCCACCTTGACAGTAGTCTCAAATTCCAGATGCACATACGGCAAATTTCTAAGCAAGTGTCTAAGACAGTAGGCATTCTATCGAAGATATGGTACTATGTACTGCAATCAGCTCTCCTTGCTCTGTACCACTCCCTCATTCACCCCTATCTCACCTATGGAGTCTGTGCATGGGTCTCAACTACAGTAAATCACCTCAGACCCTTAATAACCTAACAAAAAACAGTAGTCCAATAGATAACAAATTCCAACTCTAGACAGCATACTCCGCCACTATTCAAGAGTCTTAACTTACTCAATATACAAAACACCCACACTTTTTATTGTGCTTACTACATACATAGGACACTGCACTCTAATATAAACCCTCCTCTTAAACTCCTCCTTGACAGCTGAAACAGAACACACAACCATAATACAAGACACAGATCACTCTTTGATATCCCTTGTGTCCATCTCTCCCTATGCAAAAATGCTATGCACATAAAGGGGCCCTAAGATTTGGAATTCACTGCCAGAGAAAACAAAAGGACCCCTGTCTGCAAATCAGTTCAAGACTCTTCTTAGTAATCACTTACTCACCCAAAGCTAAACAGCTTCCAAGCTGCTTTCAAATTCACCTCCATTACCACATACTGTGCTAAGGATCACTGTCACTTACCTAAATCTCAAAACTTCAAAAATAGATGCCCAAAATTCATTATATTACTTAATACTATATTGTAAAAAAAAAAAAATCAATATCTGCCCAAAACAATACTGCCTTACACTCAATTGTAACATTCTCATACTGTAAACTACTTTTAACAATGCACATTGTAATATTCCCATATCGTAATTTGAGTAAATTTACTGTTTGCTATACAGTGGTACCCGGTTTAGATGGTCCCCAAACTCACCCTTTTATGTAAGTTTATTTTTAAATGCTTTGTAAGTGTAATTTTGGGGTCTAAAAGGACTAGTCTATTTTACAACATTCTAAGGAGATAAATTCGTTGGTAATGGCACTTGAACAGCATTCTGAATGAAAAATATCGTAAACCGGTACCACTGTATATATTAAAACAGATGTACAACTTTAACAAACTATTATCTATTTGTCTAGTATTAAGTAGTCTGTAAGCCTTTAAATTTAGTCTGCCCATAATGCCAAGGCATGATAATGGCTCTCTTTGCACTGAAACTCATTATTGTAATTACACACTGTAAACTATGTAAATATGAGTCCCTACAACAATTCAATCACATTGTAAATTTGCAAATAAATAAAAATTTGTAATTGTAAGGGGTTACTAGATCCTTGCTCCCGGCATTTTAGTCGCCTCTTACAACACTCATGGCTTATCACCCATGGAGATAAGAGGAAATAAACAAGAATAAGAACTAGTAAGAAAATAGTACAAGAAAACACAGAGAGGTGTATGTACAGAGGACCTCCGGTTTTCGTGATTTTTTCATTCCAGAATGCTGTTCAAGTGCCATTACCAAACAAATTTATTCCCATAAGGAATAATGTAAATTAGACTAGTAGTTTTAGACCCTAAAAATACACTTACAAATGCACTTACAAAAATACACTTACATAATTGTTCGAGTTTGGAGCATCTTGAACACCTGGGGTCCATTGTATATCTTTCAACAAATCAGCCGTTTCCCACCAAGGCGGGGTGGCCCAAAGAGAAAAACAAAAGTTTCTCTTTTTAACTTTAGTAATGTATACAGGAGAAGGGGTTACTAGCCCCCTTGCTTCTGGCATTTTAGTCGACTCTTACGACACGCATGGCTTACGGAGGAAGAATTCTATTCCACTTCCCCATGGAGATAAGAGGAAATAAGAACAAGAACTAGTAAGAAAATAGAAGAAAACCCAGAGGGGTGTGTATATAGTATATGCTTGTACATGCATGTGTAGTGTGATCAAAGCGTAAGCAGAAGTAGCAAGACGTACCTGAAATCTTGCATGTTTATGAGACAGAAAAAAAGACACCAGCAATCCTACCATCATGTAAAACAATTACAGGTTTCCATTTTACACTCACTTGGCAGGATGGTAGTACCTCCCTGGGTGGTTGCTGTCTACCAACCTACTACCTAGGATGAACTACATTCATAGTAAAACAGAAATACCATGTAGCTGTTTTCAGTAAGGAATGTTCTGTTGGGGCAGATTACTGTTGGGAAAAATAATTGACTTATGGTCAAAAATATATGACACAGTAAATTCTTCCTTGGCAGCAGTTTGCTTAATGTAATTTCACTTAGCAACATTACACTAGGCAACAAAGGATACATTAAAAGTTATGCTTAACAATAACAACCTGTCCTCTGCTTAACATGTCATCAGTGATTCCTCATCAAGAACTTTAAAGCCTGAGAAGCAATCTCACATTTCTTGACAGAGCTGTATAAAAAATAAATAAATATATACATGTACCCAATAAATTCAATCCTCATTACAAACTTAAAAAAAAGAAAAGCAGAAATAGGGAAGGGAAGAATAAAATCTACATTTCTTGAGCAATTTATGCAATTGCTACATATGAACCCCTCTTTAAGGGGGGCTCCTTGTCGCGGTAAAGAGGCTATCGGTCTGAGGAATTGGACCTCTTGGTCTTCTTCCTCAGACCGAACCTAATTACCCCCCAATCCCCCCCTCCCTTTTCCCATCTTCCCCATCTTCCCTTTTCCCTTTCCTCCTCCTCCTCCTCATCCCTCCCTTATTTCCTTCCCAGTTTTACCCTGGGAGCTTCTCTCCTCAGGCATTCTAGTTCCTAGGTAGGGGGAAGGGTATCGTGGTCCATCCCATTCCATTGAGGTCCTTGGCGATGGTGTAGTTTGCCATGGAATCTGGATCGCCTGGGGATGTCGCGATCCCTCTCCGGTCACCCCCCGGGTGACCTTGGGTATCTTTCGGGCGACGGGTGTATCTCTGGAGGCCACCTTTCGGATTCCGGGGGTGGTGGCCGAAGGCGGTATGCTTTGTGGCAGATATCCGGCCGCCCTCTCTTTTGTCCGCCGAGATGGCTCGGTGGATGTGAGGTTGCTATCCCGGATTGCTGGTTTACTGGCATGAATTGTAGGGTATGGCACGGGTTCCATGCAGCATCTGCACTACTTGCGGTGTTGAGGTCCTCTTGGGCGCGGAGGGGGATTTACGTTCCCTTTCATTCCTCCTAGGAGCTATTCCTCCACGTTCCCCCCTTTTTTTATTCTTTTTTTATATTTTTATTTTATTTTATTTTCTTTTTTTTCTTAAAAATAAAAAGAAAGAAGTAACCTAACCATGGCTGACCCAATCCATGAACCCACTACCCCCGGGCCCCTTCCTGATACCGCACCCAGTACTGACCCTGCCTCGTTAACGGACAACTCTTTGGACACCTCTCATGCCCCTGTACCTCTTGCTGGTGCTGGTTCGTCACCTGCTTCAGGTACCAGGGACCCGACTGGCCCTTTCGATACGTCTGACCTTTGCTCTTCTCTGACCTTGATTCCGGCTTCTCCCTCGACGGTGCGGCAATTTTCGAATCGCTCACCCGTCTCCCATCGGACCACCCCCGGTCCCACACCCAAACAATCAAGACCCACACATGACGATTCAACACTTCCTTCTCGTTCATCTCAGAAACAACCAGCTCGTCACGCACTCCCCTTAAACTCTCTGTTTCAAACTACTCAATGGACGAAGTTTTTTACTCTGCGACCGACTTCTCCTAATACCTATCTTTCAGACCATAGTATTGGTAAAGCTCTGCTATGCCATGTTGGTAAAGACATCTCATTTCACGCTCTCAAGAGCGGCACTCGCATCATCACGGTCCAGAATGCTGGCCAAGCTCGTGATCTTTCTCTTCTTACAACCATAGATTCTGCTACTGTTACTATTGACAAGCACCATTCCCTCAATTCTTGTTGTGGTTCTGTCATTTTGCCCCACACCATTGTCCAAAGGAATTTCCAGACATGTGGTGATGACATTTTCGAGCAGCTTGAGCTCCAAGAACTCCCTATCCTTAAAGTTGACACTTTTGTCCTCCCTGTCAATAAGCGAAGACGTTATCCTTGCAATATAGCTCGTTTAACATTTGACTGCCGTGAACTACCACCTTCCGTTTACATTGCAGGTCAACGTTTGCAAGTCCGAAAGGTGACCCCTACACCGCAACAGTGTAGAAACTGCTGGCGTTTTGGTCATCCAGCGAAATATTGCAGGTCCATGGCCGAATGCCCAGTCTGCGGTGCTGACGACCATGCCAGTTCTTCTTGTACTCTACCTCCCTCCTGCCTTAACTGTCATGAGGCACATCCGTCGTATTCTCGCCGTTGTCAGGTTTACCTGAATGAGCGGGAAATCCGTTGTCTCAAAGAGGCGGAAGGCTTCTCATATGCTATGGCTGTCTCTCATCTACGCCTTCAAGGGAGACTTCCCCGCATTTCCTATTCTCGAATTGCTAAACGTCCCAACTGGGGTCCCAACTTCCACGGCTTCCTCTGTGGTCGCCTCATCCTCAATCACCCGTCTCGAATCCTTTTGATATTCTTGGCTCCGAGGTCCCTACCTTGGCTTCCCATACTGTCCACACTCCTTCCTCTACTCACTTGCACAATTCTGAGTCTACACGTCCTCGTCCTTCACCTAAACCTCAGCGCCCCCCTTCTCATAAGCCCGGCAAAAAATCCCTACTGCCAGGTTCTTCGCCTCTGACTAGTTCTATAACGTGTGTGGAGGTTCATCCTCCTCCTCATACACTACCTTCATCCCCTGTCCCCTCCCAAGCCCCTGCGACAGTTTCCTCTTCTATCTCCTCGCCCTCTACTTTAGTACAGTCTATAGACTCCCGATCGTTGCTCACTCTTCTTCCATTTCTAATGTAGTCCCACATTCTGCATCTTTGACTTCCGAAACACTGGAAGCTATTGCAGAATATATTTCTGGACCGATGATGGACACTACTCCACCTGAGGTTCCTCATCTCTCTTCTTCGTCTCAACCCCCCCTTCCTTCACAACGTCCTCCTCCTTCTCTGATTACAGGTCTTCCGCTACCTCCACACGTGGACTTTTCTAACCCTAGTCCATAGATTCCTCTCACTTCCACTTATATCTTTCTCTCCATAAATCATGGCTTATTTGCAGAGGAATATCCGAGGCCTCAGGGGTAACCGGGGTGAGCTTCAGGTGTTGGGGTCTGTTTGCAAGAACCCAAATTACAATCCACTGTTATCAGGCCCTTTTCAGGCTATGATTTGTTATATTCATTGGATCCTTTTTCCGATGGAACCTTTAACGAAAGTGCTCTTCTTATACGCACTGGTGTTCCATACCGTCAGCTCTATGTTCCTTCTTCCTTACATTACACCGCAGCCCGTATCCACTTGAATAAGTGGTATACACTCTGTTCTTTATATCTCTTCCCTTCGCGGGCAATGTATATCCCAGATGTTGATTTTCTGGTTTCTTCCTTACCGCCACCCATTCTATTACTTGGCGATTTTAACGCACACCATTTTCTCTGGGAAGGGTCGCACTGTGACTCCCGTGGCATTCAGTTGGAGGCATTTCTTGCTTCTCTTCCCCTCCATGTTTTAAATATGGGTACTCCTACCCATTTTGATCCCCGAACTCATTCTTTCTCCTGCATCGATCTTTCCATCTGCTCTTCATCTACTGTCCTTGACTTCACCTGGTCTGTCCTCCCGGACTTACATGACAGTGATCATTTCCCAATCATCCTTAAGTCCCCTCTGTTTTCTCCACCTCCTCATTGCCCACGCTGGCAATTTGACCGGGCGAAATGGGACCTTTACGCACATCTTACTGCCTTTCATGAGGTTCCTACCTCGTCCTCCATTGATGAGGTTTTACATCTCTTTTCGTCCTCCATCTTCACAGTGGCTTCACATTCTATTCCCCAAACCTCGGGCAAGCATCCTCAGAAGTGCGTGCCTTGGTGGTCTTCTGCTTGTGCTCAGGCAGTGCGTTTGAAACGCGCTGCATGGGGCAGGTATCTGTATAACAGAACCACGGAGAGACTCCTTGATTTCAAGCAGAAGAGAGCTATTGCTCGCCGTGTCATACGTATTGCTAAACGCACTTGCTGGCGAGATTACGTTTCTACTGTCACTTCGGCTTCCTCGATGAGTGCAGTCTGGAAGAAAGTGCGGAAATTAAGTGGTAAATTCTCCCCCAACCCGGCTCCTGTTCTTCAGGTTGCTGGTGTCGATATAGCACACCCTCTTGCCGTTGCCACTGAAATTGGTAATCATCTCGTCCGCATTTCTCAGGGGCTCCATCTATGCCCCTCGTTCCTTTCTTCTAAGTCTGCCAGCGAGTTAAAGCCCTTAGATTTTTCTTCTCTTAGAGAAGAATCCTATAATGTGCCTTTTACCCTTCAAGAACTGGAGGCAACACTCTCTGCTTGCCGATCATCGGCAGCTGGGCCAGACGGCATACATATTCGTATGCTACAGCATTTACATCAGTCTGCTCTTACTGTCCTCTTACGACTCTTTAATCTCATATAGTCGCAAGGAGTTCTTCCCCAGCTGTGGAAGTCTGCTATTGTTCTCCCTTTTCGAAAACCAGGTGCTACGGGACGTGATCCCTCTCACTACCGTCCCATCGCTCTTACCAGTGCAGTTTGCAAGGTGATGGAACGTCTAGTTAATAGAGCGTTTGATGTGGTATTTAGAGACTCACAATAGTCTCTCCCCTAGTCAGTATGGCTTCCATAAGGGCCATTCTGCCATTGACCCCTTGCTGCGCTTGGATACGTATATTCGTAATGCCTTTGCGAATAACCATTCGGTTATCGCGCTCTTTTTCGACCTTGAGAAGGCTTATGATACAACTTGGAGATATAATATCTTGGCCCAGGCCCACTCCTTAGGCCTCTGAGGCAACCTATCATTCTTTCTTAAGGCCTTCTTAACTGACAGACATTTCCGGGTCCGGGTTAGTAATGAACTCTCCCCGGAATTTGTCCAAGCTGAAGGTGTCCCCCAGGGATGTGTTCTGAGCACAACACTTTTTCTGCTTGCTATAAATAATCTGGCATCTGTTCTCCCATCCAATATTTGGTCATCGCTCTATGTGGATGACTTTGCTATAGCTTGTGCAGGTGCTGACTGTCACCTCATTGCAGTTTCCCTCCAGCATGCCATCAACCGGGTTTCTGATTGGGCCACCACTCACGGGTTTAAATTTTCTAGTGGCAAAACTCATCAAATTACGTTCACTAGACGTTCAGTGGTCTCTGATCATCCATTGTACCTATACGGCTCACGTATCCCAGAACGTGATACAGTCAGGTTTCTCGGCCTCCTGTTTGACCGCAGATTGTCCTGGAAACCTCACATTACCTCTCTGAAGGCGACTTGTCATAGCCGGCTGAACCTCCTTAAAACCCTCGCACATCTTTCATGGGGGGCTGATTGTAGAACTCTCCTTCGCCTACATTCGGCCCTAATTTTATCGAAACTCGATTATGGTGACCAGATATATTCGGCAGCCTCTCCTGCCACTCTTTCCAGCCTTAATCCCATCCATCACCAGGGATTACGCTTATGCCTTGGTGCTTTTCGTTCTTCCCCGGTTGAGAGCCTCTATGTAGAAGCGAACATTCCATCCTTGTCCGATCGTCGTGATGCACATTGCATTCGCTATTGTGTTCGCTCTCATGACCTCCGCAATCCTTCCATGTATAGGATTGTCACAGATGTTAGTAGACGCTCGTTATTTGTTCGCCGCCCCTGTTTACTTCGTCCCTTTTCTCTTCGTCTGCATTCACTCTTGTCTTCCCTTCAGCTTCCCCCTTTATATGTTCATGTGGCTTCACCCTTGCCTCTATCCCCTTGGGAAGTTCCTGCTGTCCGTGTCTGTTCTATTCCTCTACCTTGCGCGAAAACCCAACTACCTACGGCGGCTTCTCGCTCTTTTTTTCTAGACCATTTCCATTCTCATTCCCATGCCATCGCAGTATACACCGATGGTTCAAAATCATCTGACGGTGTCGGATTCGCAGCAGTGTTTCCGGACAGCGTCGTACGAGGGCATCTATTACCCTCGGCTAGCATATTTACGGCTGAATTGTATGCCATTCTTGTGGCACTTATCCGTATTGCATCTATGCCTGTATCACCATTTGTGGTCGTTTCAGACTCCCTTAGTGCTTTACAGGCTATCCGTAAAATTGATACACCTCACCCCCTAGTTCTTCATATCCACCTTTGGTTACGCCGTATCTTTAGCAAGCATAAAGATATTGTCTTTTGTTGGGTCCCTGGTCATGTTGACGTACAGGGCAATGAGCAGGCAGACACTGCTGCGCGGTCAGCAGTACATGACCTTCCAGTTTCATATAGAGGTGTTCCTTTCACGGACTATTTTGCGGTCATTGCTACCCACCTTCGCACCCGTTGGCAACAACGCTGGTCTGACCTGCTGAATAACAAACTTCATTCTATTAAACCGGTTATAGGTTTCTGGCTTTCTTCTTGTCACCAATGTCGAGGTTGGGAGACTACACTCTCCCGTCTTCGCATCGGCCACACTCGTCTTACTCACGGGTATCTCATGGAGAGGCTCCTGCCCTCTCTGTGAGCATTGTCAGGTTCCAGTGTCTGTTCAACATATTCTGCTGGACTGCCCACTCTATCAACGAGCACGCAGAATTTACCTCCAACGATGTCTTCGCTCTGCGGCCCTTTCTTTACCTTCCCTTCTTGCAGATGGACCCTCCTTTAATCCTGACTCTCTTGTTGACTTTTTGAAATAACTGACTTACTACACAAACTCTGAAGATTATACCTCTAGCACCTCCCTCAGTCCCTTCTACCTCGATCTCTTGCTACCCTCCATCCCTGCACTATCCACCATCATCTTGCACTCCATACCCTACTAATCGTCCATCTCCCTCTTACACCCCACTCTCCCTGCATCCTACAATAACCTGCAGCGCTGTATAACCCCTGTGGTTTAGCGCTTCTATTTGATTATAATAATAATAATAATAATACATATGAACCACACAGCTGCATAGTGTGCAAGCAGCCACCACACATGTACAACATATCAGAGTATGAGTGTGTTAATGATAATTATTTTCCATATTTTTAGAACCAATGTTATTTTTAATGTTATATAGTCTATTTATAATTGTTAAATTCTTAAATTTTTAAACTATACTTCAATTTGTAAACCTAGTTAATCACTACAGTTACCTAACCTTAATACCAGTATAATCATCGTGTCACTATAGAGTAAGATCTAGTATAAGACTGCCTGAAATGCCTAGGCATACCAAGGCATATTAATGGCCTTCTTGTAATAAATAATTCATAAAATGTATAAACATAATATGTAAACCCCACTTTGTAATATTATCAGAAATAAAGTTGATTGCTCGATTGATTGATTGAAATAATGATGTAATCCAGGGGTCCACTGTATATACAGTGGTCCCTTGACTAACGACGATTCCATATAACGAGTAATTCGTGTAACGAGCGCCTTTTTCGCTAAATATTTCCCTCATGTAGCGAGCATTTCCTCGTGTAGCGATCCACCTGTCCGCCTGCCCCGCGCTTGCGTGGTGAGGCGGACAGGACCCCAGTCTAGTGTTGTTTACACTTGAGAGAACATTACCCAGCACGCTCTTTCAAACATTCACAATACTTTTGTTGTGTTTATTAGTGGTTCAGTGATTGTCACTGTGAAATAAGTCACCATGGGTCCAAAGAAGCTTCCTAGTGGCACCCCTGTGGTAAAGAGAGTGAGAAACACCATCGAATTAAAGAAGGAGATACAGTGGTCCCTCGACTAACGAAATTAATCTGTTCCAGGAGCTAGCTCTTAAGACAAATTGCTCGTAATTCGAAACCTTATTTCCCATAAGAAATAATGTAAATACATTTAATCTGTTCCACCCAAAAATATTCACAAAAAATATCATATAAATAACATTTACTTACCTTTATTGAAGAGAGTTGCAGGCATCTGGAAGATAGGGAGGACGACAGGGAGAGGGGTTAGTGTTTGGAAGGGGAATCCCCACTCCCTGCATGCCTGCTACACTCCCTGCATGCCTGCTACCTCCCTGCATGCCTGCTACACTCCCTGCATGCCTGCTCCCCGCACTCCCCCTGCATGCCTGCCTCTGCATCCCTCACTCCCAGCCTGCCTCTGCATGCCTGCTACCTCCTGCATGCCTGCTACACTCCTGCATGCCTGCACCTCTGCCTGCCCTCCCTGCATGCCTGCTACACTCCCTGCATGCCTGCTACACTCCCTGCATGCCTGCTACCTCCTGCATGCCTGCTCACTCCTGCATGCCTGCTACACTCCCTGCATGCTGCTACCTCCCTGCATGCCTGCTACACTCCTGCATGCCTGCTACACTCCCTGCATGCCTGCTACACTCCCTGCATGCCTGCTACACTCCCTGCATGCCTGCTACACTCCCTGCATGCCTGCTACACTCCCTGCATGCCTGCTACACTCCCTGCATGCCTGCTACACTCCCTGCATGCCTGCTACACTCCCTGCATGCCTGCTACACTCCCTGCATGCCTGCTCACTCCCTGCATGCCTGCTACACTCCCTGCATGCCTGCTACACTCCCTGCATGCCTGCTACACTCCCTGCATGCCTGCTACACTCCCTGCATGCCTGCTACACTCCCTGCATGCCTGCTACACTCCCTGCATGCCTGCTACTCCTGCATGCTGCTACACTCCCTGCATGCTGCTACACTCCTGCATGCCTGCTACACTCCCTGCATGAATGCTACACTCCCTGCATGAATGCTACACTCCCTGCATGAATGCTACACTCCCTGCATGAATGCTACCACTGGGGTGCCACTAGGAAGCTTCTTTGGACCCATGGTGACTTATTTCACAGTAACAATCACTAAACCACCAAAAAATACAACAAAAGTATTGTGAATGTTTGAAAGAGCGCACTGGGTAATGTTCTCTCAATGGTAAACAATGCTAGACTGGGCATCCTGCGCAGGCGCAGGGCAGGCAGACAGGTCTGGTACGGCTCGCTACACGAGGGAATGCTCGCTACATGAGGGAAATATTTAGCGAAAAAAGCACTCGTTATATGATTTGCTCGTTATATGGAATACTCGTTAGGTGAGGGACCACTGTAGTTGAAAAATATGAGTGGTATACATGCGAGTGAGCTTGCCAGGATGTACAACAAAAACACATCTACTATCGCCACTATCCTGGCAAAGAGAAATGAAATCAAGGAAGCTAATGTTGCAAAAGGGGTTGATATGTTAACAAAAAATAGATCGAAAACAATGGATGAGGTTGAGAAGTTGTTGGTGTTGTGGATCAATGAAAAACAGTTAGCGGGTGATAGTATTTCCACGGCGATAATTTGTGAAAAGGCAAGGAAGTTGCACGCAGATCTTGTCAAGACAATGCCTGGAACCAGTGCTGAGGAGAGGTATAAGAAACGTAGTGGCATACACAGTGTTGTGAGACATGGTGAGGCAGCCAGCTCAGACAAACGTGCAGCTGAAAAGTTTGTGCAGGAATTCCAGGGGTTCATAGACACTGAAAAATTCGAACCCCAACAAGTATTTAAGTGTGATGAAACAGGCCTGTTTTGGAAGAAAATGCCCAACAGGACCTTCATTACTCAGGAGGAAAAGGCACTGCCAGGACACAAGCCTATGAAAGACAGGCTAACTCTTATTCTTTGTGCCAAATGCCAGTGGTGATTTTAAAGTGAAGCCTTTACTGGTGTATCACGCAGAAAATCCCAGAGCCTTCAAGAAACACAATGTTAACAGGAAAAATTTGTGTGTGTATTGGAAGGCTAACACTAATGCATGGGTCACTAAGGACTTTTTCGTGGAATGGTTGACTGGAGTGTTTGGCCCTAGTGTGAAGAAATACCTCCTGGAAAAGAAATTGCCACTCAAGTGCCTCCTGGTACTGGACAATGCTCCTTCTCATCCTCACAACTTGGGAGACTATTTGTCTCATGAGTTCAGTTTCATCACAGTGAAGTTCTTGCCTCCTAACACCACTCCTCTCATCCAGCCCATGGACCAGCAGGTCATTGCAAACTTCAAGAAACTGTACACTAAAGCAATGTTTCAAAGGTGCTTTAACATAACCTCAGCCTCTGCATTGACCCTAAAAGAGTTCTGGAAAGGTCACTTTAATATCTTGCATTGCAGAGGCCTTATAGGTAAGGCTTGGGAGGGAGTGACTTCCAGGACTTTGAACTCTGCTTGGAGACCACTGTGGCCGGATTGTGTTGAAAAGAGGGATTTTGAAGGATTTGAGGCTGGCCCTGACCCTGACGACCCTGTGCCTGTTGTGGACTCTATTGTGGCATTGGGGAACAGCCTGGGGTTGGAGTTGAGTGGTGAGGATGTGGAAGAGTTGGTGGAGGAGCACAGGGTAGACCTAACCACTGAAGAGCTGAGAGAGCTTCATCAGGAACAGCAACAGACGACATTTAAGGAAATTGATTCAGTGGACAGGTTGAGGTAGTAACTTCTTCAGAGATTAAGGAAATTTTTTCCAAATGGGCTGATGTGCAGACATTTGTTGAAAAACACCACCCTGAGCAAGCTGAAGCAAACCACATCTGCAACATGTACAGTGAAAGAATCTTGCCCCACTTCAGAAAAATGTTGAAGAGTCACCAGAAACAGAGGACTCTGGACAGTTATTTCTCGAGGCAGGGATCCAGTGACTCTCAAGCTGGTCCTAGTGGCATTAAAAGAAAAAGAAGGGAAATAACCCCAGATAAGAACTTGTTACCTAAAGTCTTTATGGAGGGGGATTCCCCTTCCAAATTTTAACACCCTTCCCCTGTCCTCCTCCCTATCTTCCAGATGCCTGCAACTCTCTTCAATAAAGGTAAGTAAATGTTATTTATTAATCTGTTTTTTATTATTTAGTATTAGTAGTAGTATTTATAGTGTTAATAATGTTGTTTTGTGTATGTAGAACTATAATTAAAATGTATTTTTTGTGAATATTTTTGGGTGGAACGGATTAATTGTATTTACATTATTTCTTATGGGAAATAAGGTTTCGAATTATGAGCAATTCGTGTTAAGGCCTAGCTCCTGGAACGGATTAAGATCGTTAATCGAGGGACCACTGTACGTCCGAAACACTGGCTCGTAAGACGTATATATACGACCGAAACAGTCAAAGGGTTAATGATCTGTACAGATGTGCAGTATGAATATGTAAAATGGCATATGTAAGGAAAGATGTGCCCTCAGAGCATGTATACACTGCCTTATAGTGAAGATTTCTTAGACTCTTATTCAACAAATTCTATTTGCAAATTGTTTAATTTTTTGTGTAACACATTGTGCTTATTCTTAAACTTTTGTAGTTTTCCCAGTACATTTTGCCCAAAATGCAATGAATACTGGGGGTTTCACAACATAATCCAAAATCTGTAACCATTAACCCTTTGAGGGTTGACAAGCCTTCTTGGATACATGTTCTCAAGGTCGAAAAATTTTTGGAAAAAAAAAAAATAAAAATCTTATGAAATGATAGAGAATCTTTTTCCGATCATAACGCCACCAAAATTATGAAATTTGATCTAAAACTAACGGAATTATGCTTTCCCGAAGTTAGTGGTATCGATGACATTTACGCATCAGTGATTTCGCCCACTTTGAGCCCTATTTTCTGCAAATTCCAATGTATCAGTCTACTAAAATTATAGCTATTTCGCTAGAACTCCATTTCTTCTATCAATTGAGTACAAGAAACTGCCTATTTACCAATTTCAACTACCCAAAATAGTGGTCAGAAAATGGCAATTTGGCCAATTTCACACAAATTTCAAACGATGCCAATTTCAAAATAGGGTCCAGAATAAACAAGGCAGACATTCCTGGCACTAAAATAACAACATCTCTGTTCATTAGTCACGTCTCCAGGCCCCTCTTACATTACTTTTGCTTTTCATTTTGAATTATTATTCTCACAAAAAATAGAAGATTTACTGTTATGTATACAACTGCATCATTGTAAAAATGGTATAAATAATATCAGAGCACTTGTGCATGAATATTAGACTCACCAGTTGATGTGTATTGGACGCATGGTGTGATTTGTTTACTCTTGAACATCGTCAAAAATCGAACATTTTCGCTACTTTGAACTCAATTTCAAGGTACTTGTCATTGTCAAACCAATCAAAATCATCTCTATTTCTGTAATATATCTTCCATTCTATCAAATGAGACCAAGAAAACGAGAATACATCAATAAATACCATACGAAAATAGACTGCAAAGGCGCTGTTTTAAACGATAAAAACGGTCTTTTTTTTTTCCTCATTATGCAGTGTGTGCTGCATGATTTTTTTTATACTGTGCACACTGACCACATAGACCCATTCTTTCATATGTAGGCCTACCAGCCGTTTCCCGCTTAATTTGAGGCCGCTAGAATTTACGCATACTAGTATGGCACCAACCCCTGCTCGTAAAACGTACTAGTACGGCACCGACCCCGAAAGGGTTAATTAGTTATATACGTAATACATATGTAATAAACCATACCACGGGTGGGGTTCGAACCCGCGGTCAGAGAGTCTCAAAACTCTCTGACCGCGGGTTAACCACCATGTATGTTTGTTTGCAATCGTGTCATTACGATTTCGTGAGTCATATGTAATACCTTGGTTAATTAAGATTCTGAATCTTTATTTTGCTGTAAGTTACTGTGAACTACTATTCAAGCATTACTTCTATACATATTTGCACCTCTGTGCTTGTATTGATATGTGAACAATTCAAGACTGTGAACACATTTTATGTGTAACACTTACGGATTATCAACAGTCTTATCCAAAATATTGAGAGAGTAGTAATTGAAGCCAGAGAAGTAGAGTCGGTGGAGTGCACGGCACAGTAACTGCCGCCAGGTGATGTACAGAACGCTTTCAACATATTTCTTTACGCTTATCACCTGAAATAAATACACATATACGTCTCATTCATTATATTAATATACACTTCCCAATCAAGAGCTCCACATTTGCTCCTATTTCCCAGCTCAAATATGTCACCATGAAGTGTATGGTGGAAACGACCTAAAAAACCTCTTGAGATCAAAAGAAACAAATGTGCTTATCTCCATACACAGACATGTCTACAACAAACACTACCACTATTTTACTGCAGATGTATATTAGACCTACAATGTTCAAGCACTATGACTGGAGGCAGAGACAGAGGAACTAGGTTAAAGGTTAATCAAAGAAAGTAAATATGATATCTTCAACTCTCACCAAGGTTGATGAAGGCAGGTATTCTACAGTGAAACAAGATGAATCAAAACAATCTCCTTAATTTAGGGATAGGGAATTTGACCAAACAAATAAAAGATTTTTTGGGCTACTATCAAAAGGCAAGATGATGCAATACTATCACTGCAAAATACAGTGTAATTACACAGGGCATTTTCAGTGCTGAAAGCATCGAAGATGCATACGCTACTTGCCCTTAAAAAAAAAGCGAACATGACAATCATCTATCAGATGATAAAAGAACCTTAAAGATTAAATTAAGAGGATTTTTTCATACCTGCAACAGGAATGACAAGAGATCACACTTGTAAATTTAGAAGAAAATGTGGAGCCAAAGGGATACTAAGAAATTTTTCTTCACAGAGTGGCAGATCAATGAAATGAATTACAGTGCTTCAACCACTGGAAATTATAAACATTATTTTTTTTTCCAACACGTCGGCCGTCTCCCACTGAGGCAGGGTGACCCAAAAAGAAAGAAAAAAACTTTTATCATTCAATATTTTCACCATCACTCGTACATAATCACTGTCTTTGCAGAGGTACTCAGATACTACAGTTTAGAATTATATGATGAACAAATTATTGAAGATGGGACATTACCAGCACAGCTCTGCTCCTATATCCACAAATAATAATAATAATAATAATAATAATAATAATTTTTATTTCAATGCATGTTACAAGTGTACAATGTTATTGGTAGTTACAAATATAATACAATTATAAAACTGTAATGCAAGGAGAGCCACTGGCATGCCATGGCATTAGGGGCAGTTTATTCTAGAGACTTATTCACTAAGTACTTAATGCTAAAGAAATTGATTGAGTTTATTCTAGTTCTATATTATTTAAATTATTAAATGGTTATACATACTATTTAAAGACAATACAAGAGAAATTGGTTGAGTTTAATCTAGTTGTAGAATTTATTTCAAATTACAGTATGTTGATGCTATACTAGTATAATAACAATACTAGAAATAGTTTTTAGAGTTTCATCTAGGTATATATTTTATTTCAAATTAAGAAAATGATGATACTATAAGATTTTAAATGACAATATGATGATATGAGATTGCAACAAGTGTTAAGGAGGATGAACATATCAAAATGAGATCTTCTTAAGTAAAATAATATTGGGTTTGGAAGTTTGTTACAGTATGAGTATTTAGTATAGGGTGAGTAGGTGACTTTTGAGAAGAGTCTTGAATTGATTTTCCGACAAGGTTAACTTGATATTTACTGGTAATGAATTCCAGATTTTGGGGCCCTTTATGTGCATAGAATTTTTACATTGGTTAGTATGGACTCGGGGTATGTCAAATAGTGATCTGTGTCTTGTGTCATGTTCGTGGGACCTATTAAAGTTGTTGAGGAGAATTCTGAGCGCAGGGTTAATATTAGCATGTAGAGTTTTATGTATGTAGAAGGCACATGAATAGGTATGAATATTTTTTATGGTGAGTAGTTTTAAGGTTCTGAATATAGGTGGAGTATGCTGTCTAGAGTGGGAATTTGTTATCATCCTGACTGCAGCCTTTTGCTGGGTTATGAGTGGTCTAAGGTGATTTAATGTTGTTGAGCCCCATGCACAGATTCCATAGGTGAGATAAGGGTAGATAAGAGAATGATATAGTGCAATGAGAGCTGGTTGAGGCACATAATAGCGTATCTTAGATAATATACCTACTGTCCTTGAGATTTTCTTGGAAATTTGTTGTATGTGTGTTTGGAATTTAAGACTACTGTCAAGGTGGATTCCTAGGAATTTTCCCTCTGTGAGCCTTGTGATGGGTGAACCATTTAGCGTTATGTTAAGTGGAACATTTGTAGCTTTGTTTCCAAACTGAATGTAGTAGGTCTTGTCCGTATTGAGTAAGCTTATTTGTCATCATCCATGTTGATATTTTCTGTAATTCGGCATTAACTGTGTTGGCTAGTACGACTGGATTTGGGTGAGAGAAGACATATGTTGTGTCATCTGCAAACAAAATGGGTTTGAGTAGTTGTGATGCATTCGGTAGGTCATTTATGTAAATGAGGAATAGGAGTGGCCCCCAGGACACTACCTTGAGGGACACCGACTGTAATTTGTTGTGTGGAAGAGTTCTCTCCATTTGTGTTCACGTACTGACTTCTGTTGCTAAGGTACGACTTTAGGTAGTTGAGGGGGTGCCCCCTAATACCATAGTGCGCTAGTTTTGTGAGCAATAAATCATGGTCGACTGTATCAAATGCTTTGCATAGGTCTATGAAGATTCCCAGCGGAACCTCTTTCTTCTCAAGTGCGGTGTATATTAACTCTAACATGTGTGTTATAGCATCGTTTGTGCTCTTGTTGGTCCTGAATCCAAATTGACAGGGGTTTAGTACATTGTGTGAGACGAGGTAGGTAATTACACTATGTACATAGGTTATGGCTAACCAAAGGCATTCTCAGATTCATTGACAAAATACGTACACAACTATGAAAAAAATATGGACCGAACTTAACCCTTAAACGGTCCAAACGTAAATATACGTTCTTACCGCTACTGCCCCGAATATTTTGAAAAATAAAAAAATTATTTTTTTTATATAGAAATAAAGAGCACAATTTTCTAAGTGTAATAGGATAAAAAGAAAAAAATTAGGGTCAGTACTTACCGAGATATGACGCTGCAAAGTTGGCACTTGGCGATCACCTGACGGCAACATGGAGCACTGCCACTTGCAGAAAATCTACATATTTACCATTTTCTTCCATTTTTTTTTTTTTTAATATAGTTGTTTTTTATTGTATTATAACTACAATTTATAGTAAAAAAATTTATTTCAATGTCAATTGTTGTTTATACACCAATATTATATACGAAATTATTATTATACTGACACAAACATACATGTACACACTGACAGGTGATTTTGCACACCTGGCTGAATCACATTCTATTATCTACAACTATATACAAGTATTTACATGTCCCACTTATGTTTCTAGAATTCCACGAGTGTATGATACTCCATAAAGCATGGATTCATACAGAGTGCCACTCCACACTGGAGACATATGAATCGTGTGTCCTTCCGCTGTTGGGGTCGTTTTGTGGTGGTAGCACACACAACACACTTTTTCTGGGAATGCTTCTTCTTTGGGGTAGGTGGTATAGGTACCAGGTAGTGACAGTTAGGGATGATTCGGTGTGGCACTTCCCCCACTGGCTGTGGTTGTGGTTGGGGGACAAGTCGCTGTTGAGAGGCAGGTACAGGTGTGGTACCATACTTTTTTGCTATCTGTTTTACGATATTCAGGGAGAATTCTGCAAAATGTTGTCGTTTTCCAGTCTTTAATTCGTACATATTGAATGCATTGATCACTGCAATGTCTACAAGGTGGAAAAACAGTTTTATATACCACTTGCGACTCCTACGCACACAGTCAATGAACCCTATCATCATGTCACACTTGTCAACTAGTCTCATATTGTTCGTATAGTCGACGACAACAGCTGGCTTGACAATATGTTCATTGGTGTCCCTGTTCACTTTGTCTGTTTGTACCATCTCGTTTCTGTGGATGGTTGACAGAAATGTCACGTCCCGTTTGTCATGCCACGTCAGTGCAATGATGTCATTGGCATGAAATCCTTGCACTGCACTGTCAACACTGCCACTGAACCTTGGCATATGTTTTCTATTCCTTCTCACTGTTCCACATATATCGGTATTGTTCACACGTAAGAAATCAGCGAGCATAGGGCTTGTATACCAGTTGTCTGTGTACAATGTATGGCCCTTGCCAAGGTATGGTTCCATCATCCTGCGAACAACATCACCAGAAATGCCTAACATGCGTCTAGTATCGTCGAGTGTGTGTCTCCCGGTGTATACAATATCTAACACAAGACCTGTCTCACAGTCGCACATAACAAAAAGTTTTATACCAAAGCGATTACGTTTACTCGGTATATATTGCTTGAATGACAGGCGTCCCTTGAATAGAATCAAGGACTCGTCGACAACAACGTTCTTGAAGGGATAAAAGTATGCACTGAATTTCTGCTTCAGGTACATAAACACTTCCCGGATTTTGTATAGAAGGTCATTTCTGTTGGGCATATTCCTGTCTGAGAAGTGCAACATTCTTAGCAACAGAATGAATCTGTTGCAGGGAAGCAGGTCACGGAAGATAGGAGTACTGATAAAGTTGTCTGTGGACCAGTAGTTACGTAGTATATTGTTCTTATAGGTATGTGACATAAGCATGACAGTGGCAAGGAATAAATACATTTCAGCCACTGTTGTATCTTTCCACCTGCGCAGCCGTGACGATTCCCCAACCTCTGCTGTGTTGTCCATGATATAGCGGTAATAATTGTTCGTCTGGGTCACTATCAAGTTCATTATAGGCTCGTCAAAGTATAACTGGAAAAAGTCTAACTCTGTAGAGTCATTTGTTATGGGACATTCTGGCAGGATGCCACTTCCACTCACATCAAAATCAAAAGGCTGTGGCATGAATACACTTTGTGTCCACTTCCACTCACGGTCACATGGTGCAGAGTGGACCTGTGGCATGGGGCGTGGGGGGGCAGGTGGGGGACGGAGTGGAGGCAGCACATGGCTGAGGGGGTGCCGGGAGGTCCTTTGTCTGTCCACCCACCGCGCCATGTGGTCCAGGCATCGTGCCACCCACCACTTCTTCCTCCATCCCTGCATATTCACCTCCATGATCACTATCACTATCAGTGGCCGGGGTTTTGGATTGTGACCTGCCACGACCCTTAGGGACTGCATATGGCACACTGCCTGAACGTAGGCCAAGACGCCTAAAAGTACGCTTCACAGGTGAATAATGAACATCACTATCACTAGACGAATCATCCAATGGCATAAAATCAATTTCATCGTCACTTACATCACTTTCACTATCACTAAAACACCGGGAAAATGATAGTTTCCTCTTGCGTAGTTGCTTATGGGAAACACTGGCCACTCCAGATGTGCTTGGCCCAGGGTCTTGAGTGGCCACACTGGCCACCCCAGAAGTGCTTGGCCTAGGGTCTGGTGTGGCCACAGTGGCCACCCCAGAGGGGATGGGCTGAGGGTCATCTGGGTTATCGTCGATATTTTCACTAAATCCTTGATTATTAGTGGCCACATCGGTGTCAAATCCACTAATCTCACGTTGTATATCACTTTCCTCGAATAGTAGAGTGTTAATACGACGAGGCGTGAGTGAATCACGAGGATGTGCCATGATGTTGACCCAGGATGGAGCTGAATGTAACTGGTCCTACCATGCGGTACCCAGGCGGCCAGGATTTTTTTAACCCGGCGCACACTGTGTGCGCAGACCCATTCTCTCATGTCTAGGCGACTCAGGCCTATCGCGCCAATTTTGAAGGAATGGAAAATAAAACGTAAATATACGTTTGGGGCAGTAGCGGTAAGAACGTATATTTACGTTTGGACCGTTTAAGGATTAATACTCAAAGAATTAACAGATATACATCAATGCTCACCAAAATACAGTGGTACCCCGGATTTCGTCAATAATTCATACCAGAAGGCTGTTCGAGCACCGTTACCGAATGAATTTGTTCCCATAAGGACGAATGTAAATTAGATTACGTAGTCCATTTCAGACCCCCAAAAATACACTTACACAATTGTTTGAGTTGGGATCTGTACAAAATCCGGGGTACCACTGTACTAATGAAGAAATTAAAAAAAAAAAAACGTTATTATGCTAACAGGTTTAATGAAACAAAAAGAAACATTTAAGACCTGGAAAATTTTTTCTCAAATACTGGATTCAAGTAAATTTGCTATGACTAAAGAAATTATACTATACGTACTATTATACTATACAGTGGACCTCCGGTTATCGTACTGCTCCCAACTCGAACAATTATGTAAGTGTATTTTTGTAAATGCTTTTGTAAGTGTATTTTTGGGGGTCTGAAACTGACTAATCTAATTTACATTTGTCCTTATGGGAACAAATTCGTTCGGTAACAGCACTCTAACAGCATTCTGGAACAAATTATGGCCGAAACTCAGAGGTGATAACATGAAATGTAGATATGAGCAGATAAGTCACTCATGAAATTATAGTAACATGATTGCAAACAAATCACAGAATGGGTAAAGCTCAAACTCATGGCAGGGAAGTTATAAATCTCACAGGTCAGTGTGCTAACCACTGGTCCATGCTGGCCTAACAAGCTAACATTCCTATGATGTACAGAAATATACCTACCTGGAGAGGGTTTCAGGGGTCAACACCCCCGCAGCCCGGTCTGTGACCAGGCCTCATGGTGGATTAGGGCCTGATCAACCAGGCTGTTACTGTTGGCTGCACACAACCTGACGTACAAACCACAGCCCGGCTGGTCAGGTACTGACTTAAAGTGCCTGTTCAGTGCCTTCTTGAAGACAGCCAGGGGTCTATTGGTAATCCCCCTTACATATGCTGGAAGGTACTTGAACAGTCTTGGGCCTTTGACACTTATTGTGCTGTCTCTTAACATGCCAGAGGCACCCCTGCGTTTCATTGCGGGGATGTTGCATCGTCTGCCAAGTCTTTTGGTTTCATAGGGAGTGATTTTCGTGTGCAAGTTTGGTATTAATCCCTCTAGGATTTTCCAAGTCCCGTAGCTCGTTCGCTAGCACACTCAGCTCACACACACTGAGGTCCAGAGATCAAATCTCCTCCGGTATATCTGGAAAACCTTAGGGACGTGTTTCCATAAGACACCTGCTGTCCCTGTTTACCCATCAGTGTAAAATGGGTACCTGGGTGTTAGTCAGCTAGTGTGGGTCGCATCCTGGGACAAAACTGACTTAGCCAGGATGTACAACAAAAACCAATCTACTATCACCTCTATCCTGGCAAAGAGAAAAGAAATCAGGGATGCTAATGTTGCAAAAGGTGTTGACTTGTTTGCCAAAAATAGATCGAAAACAGTGGATGAGGTTGAGAAGTTGTTGGGGCTGTGGATCAATGAAAAACAGATAGCGGGTGATAGTGTTTCCACGGCGATAATTTGTGAAAAGGCAAGGTAGTTGCACGCAGATCTTGTCAAGACAATGCCTGAAACCAGTGCTGATGCGAGTGATTTTAAAGCCAGCAAAAGCTGGTTTGAGAGATTTAAGAAACGTAGTGGCATACACAGTGTTGTGAGGCATGGTGAGGCAGCCAGTTCAGACAAACATGCTGCTGAAAAATTTGTGCAGGAATTCAAGGGGTTCGTAGACACTGAAAAATTCGAACCCCCAACAAGTGTTTAACCCGTAAACGGTCCAAACGTATATATACGTTAGTACCGCTACTGCCCCAAACGTATATTTATGTTTTATTTTTCCTGCCTCCAAACTTGGCACGATTGGCCTGAGATGCCTGGTCAGCATAGAATGGGTCTTAGCCCTTGGTGTGCGCTGTATTAAAAAATCTAGGACCACTTAGTACCTTGTGGGAGGACCAGTTCAATTGAGCGCCAGCTAGAGCAAACAGCGCGGCAAACACCATAGATTCACTTATGTCATGTCATATTAACACTCCCCTTTGAAGTTGAAAGTGATGTTGACCCCAAGTTTAGTGGCTCTGAGATGGATATGGCCATAAGTGGTCAAGAAAATATTAAAAACCTTGATAATAACCCATGTGCAACATCCTTTCAGAATGTCTTATAACCTATGCCTGTCTATCTTTGTCTGTCTGTCTCTGTCTATCTCTAGCTGACTCTGTCTATCTCTGTCTCACAAGTACACAAATACAATTATACATAGTGTAAATTTCCTAGGATAACCCAAAAAATCCAGACAAAGTGCTTGTAGATATAATGTGTAAACATGACTGGCAAATACGTATTTACACTTGCTCAGGAACCAGACGTGTTGGTTCAGGAGTGGATCTCTCTGAGACGGGAGAGCTAGATGCTAGATGGACAGACAGATAGAGAGCTTGACGGACAGACAGATAGACAGAGAGCTTGACAGATAGAGAGCTTGACAGACAGAGCTTGACAGATAGAGAGCTTGACACACAGAGCTTGACAGACAGAGAGCTTGACAGACACAGATAGACAGAGTCTGACAGACAGATACAGATATGTTTGTGTAACAGTGAAAACAGAGGAGGATGCTCGTCAAATGTCACCCCTTATCTCATCTTATCACTGCACCTTCGCGTACTGCTCATCAAATGTCACCACTTATCTTATCACTGTCAGCAGTGGACTGACTTGTCTTACTTCATGTTTCAAGGGAACTTATTATGTATTCTTATTCTTCTTATTATTATTTTCATTATTCTTATTATTATTCCTATTATTATTCCTATTATTATTATTATTATTATTATATACTCCCATGTATCCAAAACATT
>WNWK01022895.1:0-31835 GCA_009830355.1 Cherax destructor
TTGTTGATAATACACTCGCGATGTCTCTCTACGTTTGTCTTTTAGCAGTAATAAGAAGCTGCGCACACTTCTCTCTAATGTACCGCTATTTTATGATTAATTATCACTAAACGCGCTGGAACAGAGTTCTTATCCGCTTTCCCGACGTTAGTGGAGATTGAATAGGAGATCAAAGACGCACGACGAATGTCCCTTTGTCGGGTCAAATCACCGCGCCGTAAGTCCCGTTCCCTGGTCGCTGGTTAGTTCAGTCTGAGCCCCGCTCCTCCGCCCCTGCTGAACACTGCAACAATTTCCAATTCAAATGCTAGTGTTCTTTAAATATTTAGATCACTAGAGCACATGATGGTAATGTCAAGTGTAGAAATTAATACAGTAGTTTTCTTTAACTTTCCTGATATGGCAAAGAGTCCCATTTATATCAAATGTCTATCACTCATTAATTCCTTGCAACACTGGTCAGCCATCACGTGACGTACTGGCTTACTGGGTCAGTTAATCTGTTACTAATCAAAGAAAAGGGCATCTGGCCCTTTTCTAAGGGCCGGGCCCCTTAAAGGGCAGAAGGGGCAGAAAGGGCTGATAGCCCACCTCTCTTGGAGATTTTTCTCCACACTCCCTTCCCACATCAAGGGTAAATGCAACTTCCCTCCCCACACACGGGTAACAGCAACCTCCCTTCCCACATCAAGGGTAACAGCAACCTCCCTTCCCACATCAAGGGTAATACAACTTCCCGTCCCACATCACGGGTAACAGCAACCTCCCTTCCCACATCAAGGGTAACAGCAACCTCCCTTCCCACATCAAGGGTAATACAACTTCCCTTCCCACATCAAGGGTAACAGCAACCTCCCTTCCCACATCAAGGGTAATACAACTTCCCTTCCCACATCAAGGGTAACAGCAACCTCCCTTCCCACATCAAGGGTAATACAACTTCCCTCCCCACACACGGGTAACTGCAACCTCCCTTCCCACATCAAGGGTAACTGCAACCTAACTTCCCACTTCAGGTGTAACTGCAACCTCCCTTCCCACATCAATAGTAACTGCAACCTCCCTTCCCACATCAATGGTAACAGCAACCGACCTTCCCAAATCAATGGTAACTGCAACCTCCCTTCCCACATCAATGGTAACTGCAACCTCCCTTCCCACATCAATGGTAACAGCAACCTCCCTTCCCACATCAATGGTAACTGCAACCTCCCTTCCCACATCAATGGTAACAGCAACCGACCTTCCCACATCAATGGTAACTGCAACCTCCCTTCCCACATCAATGGTAACAGCAACCGACCTTCCCAAATCAATGGTAACTGCAACCTCCCTTCCCACATCAATGGTAACTGCAGCCTCCCTTCCCACATCAATGGTAACTGCAACCTCCCTTCCCACATCAATGGTAACTGCAACCTCCCTTCTCACATCAATGGTAACTGCAACCTCCCTTCCCACATCAATGGTAGTAATCTTCAGAACACTCGTGACTTGACCTGATCTCTGCCTCCTCTTCCACTCCTTTCCTCTTGATCTTGTGTTGTGATCTGTGATGTACACAAGTTAGCATATACTGTACCATGAATTGTCTGGGACAAAATGGTGATAATGTCTGCAGTTCACGTTAATTATATTAAAACTTCATTTACTTCATAACTGCTAATTAAATTGTTTTTCAGTTGCTAAGTCTTGCTTAAATGTTGCAATGATTCATCATGAAACAGTTCAAAATCGTACACAAACTTCAATCTTAAACCATACCACGGGTGGGGTTCGAACCCGCGGTCAGAGAGTCTCAAAACTCTTAAGTTATGGAAGAAGCAGTGATGCAAAAAGGTTCCTGAAATATTGTTTTAGTGAGTATTTAAGTTGTTTTATGAGCTCCAGGAGAAAGATGTGAGTACAAGTATTGTAAAGTTTAACAACAGTTGTGACAAAATAATTACTATCAATAAGTAATTACAAATAGGTAATTAACCTTTACACAAACTGTAAAAAAGTAAGAACGGATTAGGAAGGTACACAGCTACACTGAGATCCAGCTCTGGGACCCTGATGCTTTATTTTCTCGCTTTTCCTCTTACTTATGTGAGATCATTTTATTATACCTTCATTTGATGTCTTTTTTACGACAATATGGTAAATGAAATTAAATGAATAAACAAATACTTAAAACAAAACCATATTCATGTTTATTATATTTCTTACTTTATTAATCTAAATATAATGGTTTATAAGATTAAACTTTCCAAATTTTTATTATCATTTAAATGTGGGATATTTTGTGGCAAGTGTTCTTCAGTCTTTGATATATTCACTATGGACAGCTTTTATATGGCAATATTTACATGAAGAATATATGTTGTTTACACTCTTTTTACAGCACTAAATGTTACCATAAGAATATTAGAAAGGAGGAACACTGCAGTAGGCCTGTTGACTCATACTGGGCAAGTCCTTTACACGTCCAACCCACTAACAGAAGATTTGCCCAACCCAATTTAAGTGCCACCTAACAATAAGCTCTGATAAATCTATTTACTCATGTGCAAGTTCCACTCAAATCCAACCCATCTCATTCATATATTTATCAAACCTAAACTTGAACCTACCCAAGGTTTTGGCCTCAATAACCCTACTAGGCAGACTGTTCCACTCATCAACTACCCTATTTCCAAACCAATACTTTCCTATATCCTTTCTAAATCTACACTTATCTAATTCGAATCCATTACTGCGGGTTCTCTCTTGGAGGGAGATCCTTAAGACTTTATTTATATCCCCTTTATTAATACCCATCTTCCACTTGTACACTTAGATCAAGTCTCTCATTCTACGTCTTACAAGTGAATGTAATTTAAAGGACTTCAATCTTTCTTCATACAGAAGATTTCTAATGCTGTATTAATTTTGTCATTCTTCGTATATGCGGGTTATTTGTGTATTGTTTTATTCATGGTATTGTGCCTTTTTTTGTTATAAATAACAAGAAGGAGAGAAGAAGGGAATATATATAGGCCGTCAATGTCTGCTGGCTCCTTCCTTCTCACCTTTGTGTTAGTGTGACTTTGTAAATGGTCCAAGTCGGACCGAATTTGTCTAAATCCTCCTGAAGTCCCGTGACATCTACGTTTGAATCAATTATTCTACCTATCTTCGTCTCATCAGCGAATTTGCTCATATCACCCGTAATTCCCTCGTCAAGGTCATATATATTATAAACAACAACGGGCCTAAAACTGATCCGTGTGGAACACCACTTGTTACAGATCCCCACTCAGATTTAACCCCATTTATGCACACTTTCTGCTTTCTGTTGGTGAGCCATGACTCGATCCATGACAGCACTTTCTACCCAATACCATGAGCTGCCACTTTCTTTAAGTCTCTGGTGCGGTACTCTATCAAAAGCCTTACTAATATCTAAATAAACAATATCGAATTCTTTATTGTAATCAACAGCCTCAAAAGCTTTACTGAAGAAAGTTAATAAATTAGTCAGGCAGGAACGGCCCCTAGTGAATCCATCTAGTATTATTAATCAAATTATGCTTATCAAGATAGCTTGATGGAGAGAAAAGTTAGGTTAAGTTATACCAGTCAACACCAGATAATTCACTCACAAACTGTTTGAAAAACAGTCTAGACTTAACCCAGTAAGTCACAAGACTCAAGATTTCCATTGAAACATTAAAGATAATTTGAGTGAAATTTAAATCACACAATGTGATTACAAATTTGTCAGGAAGTTTCTGTTAGTTACTTTCAAAGTTTGTTAGTGTGCACAGTGCACCTTAGTGTGCACAGTGCACCTTAGTGTGCACAGTGCACCTTAGTGTGCACAGTGCACCTTAGTGTGCACAGTGCACCTTAGAGCAGCTTTTTCATGTTAGCAAAATAACAACCAAATTGATTGTGTCTTCAGCTTCAGGCTTTATATCTCTTTTTGTGTCCATCAGTAAGTTTAGTTAATAACACACCTATATGTGGCATATTCCTAGACATGTTCCAGACGTGTTCCAAACATGTTTCAGACATTTTCCTAAATTTTAAATTTATATCTGTATTCATTTATTAAATTAATATTTTTCCTGAGCTTTCATTAAGAGGAGAAAGTTTTAGTAACAAGTTGTTATTGAACTTTGTAAATACAATGTTTGAAGTTTTTATAAATATATTAGTATGGCACTGTCGTCAGTAAATATTTTTTATTACTGTAAAATAGAGAACAATAAAATATTTCAGATGACGTATAATTCAATAATGTGAAATTGTGTTGCTGATGTCAAAAAAATCTCTTAAGGCAGTTTTATTTACGGTTATATAATAACTGACAATAAGGTAACAACAGCAAGGAAAAAAATAAAATGAGAAAAACAATGCTAGGAGGCGAGGTGCGCAAGTTGCGTCATCGGTCACCACAGACAGTCGGGTCAGCTGGTCAAGTTGCGTCATCGATCACCACAGACAGTCGGGTCAGCTGGTCAAGTTGCGTCATCGATCACCACAGACAGTCGGGTCAGCTGGTCAAGTTGCGTCATCGATCACCACAGACAGTCGGGTCAGCTGGTCAAGTCTATGGACACTTCCTATATGATCACTCACAGATTATTCATGATTCAGTTGGTTCAAGTTTCTACCTGGGGTACACTTTTCGACTTCATTTAAAATATGTAACAATCTCTATTTTCTACTACATTATTATTACTATGAAAAAATAACTTGTCAATACTAGTAACAATTTGCAATACATAAGTACAGAATCCCACAACTAAGTATTTCCATAATAAACTACATTCAATAACATAGAACAGATTTAATAAGATAAAATAAAATAGAAAATTGACACATTGTACAATCATAGCCCAGACCCTACCAAGTACATTTGTCAACAATAACATAGCAACAAGTATATTTGTCAACAATAACATAGCAACAAGTACATTTGTCAACAATAACATAGCAACAAGTATATTTGTCAACAATAACATAGCAACAAGTACATTTGTCAACAATAACATAGCAACAAGTACATTTGTCAACAATAACATAGCAACAAGTATATTTGTCAACAATAACATAGCAACAAGTACATTTGTCAACAATAACATAGCAACAAGTACATTTGTCAACAATAACATAGCTACCAGAGGCGATAATTTTTTACGGGATAAGCAAGAGTAGTTTATATTTTGTAATTTGTTTTATGGATTGTGTTATCTATTCATGATTTTTTATTTATGTGTATTATCTGTTATTATGTATGTATCTGTTCACCTGTGTTATTTGTTTATAAATTTGTGTGTTATCTGCCCAAGTGTGTGTTACCTGGCTATGTGTGTTGCCTTCCATTGTGTTGCGTCTTCAGTTTGATGTGATCTTCCTCATATTCAATTCCACTTTATCCTTATTTCCTATACCAGGTCAACCTTATATCCCATACTAGTTTATCCTTATATTACATACCAGGTTATCTTTCTTCTGTGTCACTTTCTTCTGTGTCACTTTCTTCTGTGTCACTTTCTTCACAGCTTCTTCCCCAACGTAAGACTCAAGTCTCTCCACCATTATAAGTGAATTATAAACCACTACAACTTTTAGGAAAGTTTTACCCACTAAAAAATAATAATGTTTTCAGTTATTTATAAATGGTAGTTTACTATTTTTAATTGTTATGAGCAGCACAATGTTCAGGTACGACGTAAACACTACCTAAACATTAACGTTAAGTATTATTTATATTCTAATCTTTAAGAAAAAATAAATAACATTGTGTTGCACACCATCCAGGGTGTAATACATGCTAACATTGTGTTGCACACCATCCAGGGTGTAATACATGCTAACATTGTGTTGCACACCATCCAGGGTGTAATACATGCTAACATTGTGTTCCACACCATCCAGGGTGTAATACATGCTAACATTGTGTTGCACACCATCCAGGGTGTAATACATGCTAACATTGTGTTGCACACCATCCAGGGTGTAATACATGCTAACACTGTGTTGCACACCATCCAAGGTGTAATACATGTTAACATTGTGTTGCACACCATCCAGGGTGTAATACATGTTAACATTGTGTTCACACCATCCAGGTGTAATACATGTTAACATTGTGTTGCACACCATCCAGGGTGTAATACATGTTAACATTGTGTTGCACACCATCCAAGGTGTAATACATGTTAACATTGTGTTGCACACCATCCAAGGTGTAATACATGTTAACATTGTGTTGCACACCATCCAGGGTGTAATACATGCTAACATTGTGTTGCACACCATCCAGGGTGTAATACATGTTAACATTGTGTTGCACACCATCCAGGGTGTAATACATACTAACATTGTGTTGCACACCATCCAGGGTGTAATACATGTTAACATTGTGTTCCACACCATCCAGGGTGTAATACATGCTAACATTGTGTTGCACACCATCCAGGGTGTAATACATGCTAACATTGTGTTCCACACCATCCAGGGTGTAATACATGCTAACATTGTGTTCCACACCATCCAGGGTGTAATACATGCTAACATTGTGTTCCACACCATCCATGGTGTAATACATGCTAACATTGTGTTGCACACCATCCAGGGTGTAATACATGTTAACATTGTGTTGCACACCATCCAGGGTGTAATACATGCTAACATTGTGTTGCACACCATCCAAGGTGTAATACATGTTAACATTGTGTTGCACACCATCCAGGGTGTAATACATACTAACATTGTGTTGCACACCATCCAGGGTGTAATACATGCTAACATTGTGTTGCACACCATCCAGGGTGTAATACATGCTAACATTGTGTTCCACACCATCCAGGGTGTAATACATGCTAACATTGTGTTGCACACCATCCAGGGTGTAATACATGCTAACATTGTGTTCCACACCATCCAGGGTGTAATACATGCTAACATTGTATTCCACACCATCCAGGGTGTAATACATGTTAACATTGTGTTGCACACCATCCAGGGTGTAATACATGCTAACATTGTGTTGCACACCATCCAGGGTGTAATACATGTTAACATTGTGTTGCACACCATCCAGGGTGTAATACATACTAACATTGTGTTGCACACCATCCAGGGTGTAATACATGTTAACATTGTGTTCCACACCATCCAGGGTGTAATACATACTAACATTGTGTTGCACACCATCCAGGGTGTAATACATGCTAACATTGTGTTCCACACCATCCAGGGTGTAATACATGCTAACATTGTGTTGCACACCATCCATGGTGTAATACATGCTAACATTGTGTTGCACACCATCCAGGGTGTAATACATGCTAACATTGTGTTCCACACCATCCAGGGTGTAATACATGCTAACATTGTGTTGCACACCATCCATGGTGTAATACATGCTAACATTGTGTTGCACACCATCCAGGGTGTAATACATGCTAACATTGTGTTGCACACCATCCAGGGTGTAATACATGCTAACATTGTGTTGCACACCATCCAGGGTGTAATACTTGCTAACATTGTGTTGCACACCATCCAGGGTGTAATACATGTTAACATTGTGTTGCACACCATCCAGGGTGTAATACATGCTAACATTGTGTTGCACAACATCCAGGGTGTAATACTTGCTAACATTTAAACATCCCAGTAAATTACGACACATTAATTTTATAATATTCACTAACATTCAAACATCACAATACATAACAGCATAATGTTGAATCTTAGTAAGACAAAGACGTACTGACCAGTGAGCAACACCCACCACCCAAATTATTGTTTGCCATTTTGGATCGAATATCAACGGCTTCTAGTAGTTTATGAATATATATATATATATATATATATATATATATATATATATATATATATATATATATATATATATATATATATATATATATATATATATATATATATATGCAAGACAACTACTATGAAAAAATAGAGGAATTCCAAGGGCTTATTATGCATATTTTGATATCATTGCATATTTTATATCACCTGTTTTCTGTGATCTTTTGCATATATATATATATATATATATATATATATATATATATATATATATATATATATATATATATATATATATATATATATATATATATATATATATATGTGTGTGTGTGTGTGTGTGTGTGTGTGTGTGTGTGTGTGTGTGTGTGTGTGGTGCGTAGTTTTGAGCGTGTATGAATGATGGTGAATCAACAGCTGTCTTTGCGTAAATGCGTAAAATGAGTGTAAAAACAAGAGTGTGTAAGTTTACTTAGGTTCAGGTACTCGTAAATACAGTTATACAAATTATCATACATAGTAACATGTGTGTACATTACCCAGGATAACCCAAAGAAGTCCTACAATGTAACTTCCATTGTGCGCAAGCGCTTGTAACTGCGCATCTTGCAAATACATAAGAAAAATAACCAAATAAAATACAAAATTCAAGACTTATTACAGTTCTCGTGAGGTGTACACACACATGAACACTCATAAAATCACAATAAACCTTTCACAAACTCACTTAAACTGCTAATTTTGAAAAAAAAAAAAATCTTATTTTTATGCAAATAAAGCGTTTAATATAAATAGAACTTCCAAAATTTCATTGAGTAGCCTCACCTGGGTGGGTGAGCTGTGTGGCAGCTTGGTCTCGTCTAGCTGGTGTACGGTCGTGGCTGTCTTGGTGGGTGGAATTACTGGACGCAGTTTTCTGTGTGTCACCTCCAGTAATTCCACCCACCTGGACAGTCTCTACCGTAGACCAGCTAGACAAGACCAAGTTTCCACCCAGCAAGGTCACTGGGGTGGCTGAGCTGACTTCGGGATACATAACCTGGGGAAGGCTGAGACTGGAAGATAACCTAAGGGAAGTGAGGAAGGGGAGACATCCGGGGGCCCACGGATGGATTGCTGGACACATGGACCTGGGAAAAACAAGGATACCTTGCCTGTTCCCTGAGTCATCATCTAGTAAATAGTTCACAAGGGTTGAAAGTTTGAAGGCGATCTGGTAAGGCGTTCTCAAGTTATGAATGACCAAGTAAGGCTGCTAGTGTAAGTAGTAGTGGTAGAGGTAAGGCTGGTAGTGGTAAAGGTAGGGCTGGTAGTGGTAGTAGTAGTGGTAGAGGTAAGGCTGGTAGTGGTAGTAGTCGTGGTAGAGGTAAGGCTGGTAGTGGTAGTAGTCGTGGTGGAGGTAAGGCTGGTTGTGGTAGTAGTAGTGGTAGAGGTAAGGCTGGTAGTGGTAGTAGTAGTGGTAGAGGTAAGGCTGGTAGTGGTAGTAGTCGTGGTAGAGGTAAGGCTGGTAGTGGTAGTAGTCGTGGTGGAGGTAAGGCTGGTTGTGGTAGTAGTAGTGGTAGAGGTAAGGCTGGTAGTGGTAGTAGTAGTGGTAGAGGTAAGGCTGGTAGTGGTGGTAGTAGTGGTAGAGGTAAGGCTGGTAGTGGTAGTAGTCGTGGTGGAGGTAAGGCTGGTAGTGGTAGTAGTCGTGGTAGAGGTAAGGCTGGTAGTGGTAGTAGTCGTGGTGGAGGTAAGGATGGTTGTGGTAGTAGTAGTGGTAGAGGTAAGGCTGGTAGTGGTAGTAGTAGTGGTAGAGGTAAGGCTGGTAGTGGTGGTAGTAGTGGTAGAGGTAAGGCTGGTAGTGGTAGTAGTCGTGGTGGAGGTAAGGCTGGTAGTGGTAGTAGTCGTGGTAGATGTAAGGCTGGTAGTGGTAGTAGTCGTGGTGGAGGTAAGGCTGGTTGTGGTAGTAGTAGTGGTAGAGGTAAGGCTGGTAGTGGTAGTAGTAGTGGTAGAGGTAAGGCTGGTTGTGGTAGTAGTAGTGGTAGAGGTAAGGCTGGTTGTGGTAGTAGTAGTGGTAGAGGTAAGGCTGGTAGTGGTAGTAGTCGTGGTGGAGGTAAGGCTGGTTGTGGTAGTAGTAGTGGTAGAGGTAAGGCTGGTATTGGTAGTAGTAGTGGTAGAGGTAAGGCTGGTAGTGTGTGGGTTATTTGCGTATTGTTCCAGTCACGGTATTGTTCCAGTCACGGTATTGTTCCAGTCACGGTATTGTTCCAGTCACGGTATTGTTCCAGTCACGGTATTGTTCCAGTCACGGTATTGTTCCAGTCACGGTATTGTTCCAGTCACGGTATTGTTACACTCACGGTAATGTTACACTCACGGTAATGTTACACTCACGGTATTGTTCCAGTCACGGTATTGTTCCAGTCACGGTATTGTTCCAGTCACGGTATTGTTCCAGTCACGGTATTGTTACACTCACGGTATTGTTCCAGTCACGGTATTGTTCCAGTCACGGTATTGTTCCAGTCACGGTATTGTTCCAGTTAGGGTATTGTTCTAGTCACGGTATTGTTCCAGCCACGGTATTGTTCCAGTCACGGTATTGTTCCAGTCACAGTATTGTTCCAGTCACGGTATTGTTCCAGTCACGGTATTGTTCCAGTCATGGTATTGTTCCAATCACGGTATTGTTCCAGTCACGGAATTGTTCCAGTCACGGTATTGTTCCAGTCACGGTATTGTTCCAGTCACGGTATTGTTCCAGTCACGGTATTGTTCCAGTCACTGTATTGTTCCAGTCACGGTATTGTTCCAGTCACGGTATTGTTCCAATCACGGTATTGTTCCAGTCACGGTATTGTTCCAGTCACGGTATTGTTACACTCACGGTATTGTTCCAGTCACGGTATTGTTCCAGTCACGGTATTGTTCCAGTCACGGTATTGTTCCAGTTAGGGTATTGTTCCAGTCACGGTATTGTTCCAGCCACGGTATTGTTCCAGTCACGGTATTGTTCCAGTCACGGTATTGTTCCAGTCACTGTATTGTTCCAGTCACGGTATTGTTCCAGTCATGGTATTGTTCCAGTCACGGTATTGTTCCAGTCACGGTATTGTTCCAGTCACGGTATTGTTCCAGTCACGGTATTGTTCCAGTCACGGTATTGTTCCAGTCACGGTATTGTTCCAGTCACTGTATTGTTCCAGTCACGGTATTGTTCCAGTCACGGTATTGTTCCAGTCACGGTATTGTTCCAGTCACGGTATTGTTCCAGTCACGGTATTGTTACACTCACGGTATTGTTCCAGTCACGGTATTGTTCCAGTCACGGTATTGTTCCAGTCACGGTATTGTGGATTTTTTTCAGAAATAAAACTCCTTAGAAAAGTGGAAGAAACAAACGAATTCCCAAAAAATGTTGGAAATAAAACCTAACCTAATCTAACGAAAATCTATTTTTTTTTGTTTTTTTTCGATTTTTTTAAAACGCTGTTTTTTTCAATACATCTGTTCCCTTCCTTCAGCCGGACGCCACTACATTACATTAATCCGAAATAATTCTTAACGAGTTGCCTACAATTTAAGCTTATAATAAAGCACTGTAAAGGTCTGCCAGTAAACAGGCTCAGTAGTCTAGGCTGAACACGTGAGTTTGTTTACAAACAAAGCTGTCAGCTGATGGCTGGCTGACCCGGGGCGACAGTGCTTGATGGTGCACTAACATACCTCTACTGCTGTCTCCCCACAGTGGTTGCTAGGCTCCCCACAGTGGTTGCTAGGCTCCCCACAGTGGTTGCTAGGCTCCCCACAGTGGTTGCTAGGCTCCCCACAGTGGTTGCTAGGCTCCCCACAGTGGTTGCTAGGCTCCCCACAGTGGTTGCTAGGCTCCCCACAGTGGTTGCTAGGCTCCCCACAGTGGTCGCTAGGCTCCCCACAGTGGTTGCTAGGCTCACCCTGCGTCATATATCCACTGTCCACAGTGGTTGCTAGGCTCTCCCTGCGTCAAATATCCACTGTCCACAGTGGTTGCTAGGCTCCCCACAGTGGTCGCTAGGCTCCCCACAGTGGTTGCTAGGCTCACCCTGCGTCAAATATCCACTGTCCACAGTGGTTTCTAGGCTCACCCTGCCTCAAATATCCACTGTCCACAGTGGTTGCTAGGCTCACCCTGCCTCAAATATCCACTGTCCACAGTGGTTGCTAGGCTCACCCTGCCTCAAATATCCACTGTCCACAGTGGTTGCTAGGCTCTCCCTGCCTCAAATATCCACTGTCCACAGAGGTTGCTAGGCTCTCCCTGCCTCAAATATCCACTGTCCACAGTGGTTGCTAGGCTCTCCCTGCCTCAAATATCCACTGTCCACAGTGGTTGCTAGGCTCTCCCTGCCTCAAATATCCACTGTCCACAGTGGTTGCTAGGCTCTCCCTGCCTCAAATATCCACTGTCCACAGTGGTTGCTAGGCTCTCCTGCCTCAAATATCCACTGTCCACAGTGGTTGCTAGGCTCTCCCTGCCTCAAATATCCACTGTCCACAGTGGTTGCTAGGCTCTCCCTGCCTCAAATATCCACTGTCCACAGTGGTTGCTAGGCTCTCCTGCCTCAAATATCCACTGTCCACAGAGGTTGCTAGGCTCTCCCTGCTTCAAATATCCACTGTCCACAGTGGTTGCTAGGCTCTCCCTGCCTCAAATATCCACTGTCTTCAACAGTACTAGCGCCAGTGTTACTTGACTCATTGTTGTAAAAATACGATACATAAACTATGTTCTAAGAACGTCCCTTACGTGCTTAACAAAGGACCAGTATCTCACTAGGGTCTGCACTTTGTACTTAAGATTACAAGCCACTGTTTCTATCCTATAGGTCTCTATAGCTCTTGATCTGTGTTCAATGCATCCAAAATGTCAGGAAAAGCTTTCTTAATTGTCCATCACTTATTAAAATTTACGTTAATTAATCAGTTCACTTTACACGTCCTTGCCTTCGTATCATTGGATAGTGGAACACTTATAACACTTACTAGAATGTGTGTATACTGCACTTAGCATTGGTGTGAAGTGAGCTTCCGTAGACAGCAACCCACAATCTGTGTAATCCAAGTCTGTAAAATTTGCCTATCTCATCTACGGTAATTCTCATTTCTTAATATCAGTGGAACCCGGTTAAGAAAAATTACTTGCCTGCTCAAGTGTCATTACCGAACGACATTTAGCTTTTAAGAAAAGTATAGTTGCTATCAGACCCAAAAATATACTTCCACAAGCACTTACAATATTATACTTACATAATTGCACGATTTCCGGGGTGTTCGTTAACCGGGGTTCCACTGTACTATATCAGGCAATTATACTAGAGTGCCTAGCAGTATCTTCTAAGCATAGAAAGGACTTGCTCTGGCCTGTGGCTGAATGATGGAAGTCACTGCTGCCCTACACTTCAGTCATGGAGTCTTTTGGATAACCAAAATAATGGAACACAGCAGACTCTTGTCTGTACAAAAGTGCTGTAATTAGTTATCCTCAGGGGTTTTATCACTTATGTCTGACATCACAGTTACGCCTTTACCTTTTTCCCTCCCGTAGTGACATTTTCACTGCCTGCCCACCCAATTTCTAAGGCCGGCAGTGCCTCTGGGTAAACATGGCTGTTGTCAGATGAGGCTGATGCAATGTAATACAATGTAATACAATGTAATACAATGGATGTTCTAACTTTTACTGTACACTAACACTACATCCAGCGTCGTTAACTAACCCGGACTTAAACTACAACCTTAACTTACACTTTATGTTCCAGGTTGAGATACAGAGTAAACATCGTCGATTTCAGCAAGTCAAAATCTCTACGCTTATTTTTCCATAGAAACTTTTAAGAAATTGGAAATTGTTCCATATGCTCCAGTGCTGGAGTAATTGTACTATATGCTCCAGTGCTGAGTAATTGTACTATATGCTTCAGTGTTGGAGTAATTGTACTATATGCTCCAGTGCTGGAGTAATTGTTCCATATGCTCCAGTGTTGGAGTAATTGTACTATATGCTCCAGTGCTGGTAATGTTTTATGCCCAAGAGTGAGTTGACCATATGCTCCAGTGCTGGAGTAATTGTACTATATGCTCCAGTGCTGGAGTAATTGTACTATATGCTCCAGTGCTGGAGTAATTGTACTATATGCTCCAGTGCTGGAGTAATTGTACTATATGCTCCAGTGCTGGAGTAATTGTACTATATGCTCCAGTGCTGGAGTAATTGTTCCATATGCTCCAGTGCTGGAGTAATTGTTCCATATGCTCCAGTGCTGGAGTAATTGTACTATATGTCCAGTGCTGAGTAATTGTTCATATGCTCCAGTGCTGGAGTAATTGTACTATATGCTCCAGTGCTTGGAGTAATTGTTCCATATGCTCCAGTGCTGGAGTAATTGTACTATATGCTCCAGTGCTGGAGTAATTGTACTATATGCTCCAGTGCTGGAGTAATTGTTCCATATGCTCCAGTGCTGGAGTAATTGTACTATATGCTCCAGTGCTGGAGTAATTGTACTATATGCTCCAGTGCTGGAGTAATTGTACTATATGCTCCAGTGCTGGAGTAATTGTACTATATGCTCCAGTGCTGGAGTAATTGTACTGCATCATGCAGAGTAATGTACAGATGCTTAATTGTACTATATCTCCAGTGCTGGTTAGTAAATTGAAATTGTACTATATGCTCCAGTGCTGGAGTAATTGTAAAGGTCTATATGCTCCAGTGCTGGAGTAATTGTACTATATGCTCCAGTGCTGGAGTAATTGTACTATATGCTCCAGTGCTGGAGTAATTGTACTATATGCTCCAGTGCTGGAGTAATTGTACTATATGCTCCAGTGCTGGAGTAATTGTACTATATGCTCCAGTGCTGGAGTAATTGTACTATATGCTCCAGTGCTGGAGTAATTGTACTATATGCTCCAGTGCTGGAGTAATTGTACTATATGCTCCAGTGCTGGAGTAATTGTACTATATGCTCCAGTGCTGGAGTAATTGAGTAAACTTAAAATATGATAAAGAGATACAGCAGAAAATCTGCGATATAAATTATCAAGTCAAGACTTACTCTGGAATAAACTGAAAATAACAACACTGGAGCATAACATTGATGGATGAAAATGAGAGAATAGAAGAATGGGACTTGGAAAAGGATTGATTAAAGATGAAGACGAATCTGTATATAAGATGTGTTGAGTGTGTAAGATCTCGTTATGTTACTTTCAAATTTACTCAAATCAATTGAATGATGATTATCATGTGACTGGACTGTACACGAATAATAACATTGTTACTCACACTGTCTCTCACTGTTACTCACACTGTCTCTCACTGTTACTCACAATGTCTCTCTTCTTCACTGTTATTCACACTGTCTCTCGTTACACTGTATACACTACCCTCACACTGTCTCCCTACTGTTACTCACACTGTCTCCCTCAGTGTTACTCACACTGTCTCTCCACTGTTACTCACATGTCTCTCTCACTGTTACTCACACTGTTCTCTCACTGTTACTCACCTGTCTCTCTCACTGTTACTCAATGTTCTCCATGTACTCACACTGTTCATCACTGTTCACTGATCTCTCTCATGTCTATCACTGATGTCTCTCACACTGATCACTGTCTCCTATGTTAACAAGGATATTCTGATGATCCTGGACTCATGTGAACTTATCCACAAAATTACTGAAACCAGTGATCTACTGAAACCAGTGATCTACTGAAACCAGTGATCTACTGAAACCAGTGATCTACTGAAACCAGTGATCTACTGAAACCAGTGATCTACTGAAACCAGTGATCTACTGAAACCAGTGATCTACTGAAACCAGTGATCTACTGAAAAATCTTTACACTTTATAATGTATAATTACAGTATTAATTTACTAACAGTAATTACTTGTTTTCTTGAGAATTGTTCAATTATAATAGGAATCTGAGAGCGTTTTTACGACTTTTAATTACATATTATGTGTATTTCATATGCCAACAGGTATTTTAATAATACCTGTAATATTTTTTTGTAAGCCTGACAAATAAGTGTCTAATTCTAATTTTAAGCATCCAAACTTTTGAATCAAAATAATTGTTCAAGAAGACTTATGTGTGACTTCTTGCATTCGGTAATGCATTCAGTTAGTTAATTACTGCAGTGGCACTGAGCCATTATTTGTTGTGTAGTAAGAAACAAGTTTAATCATTATAACAATTGACACGTCGAATAATTTATATAAAATATTAAGTGAAATCGATTGATGCCAATGTTTTTTAATCGTTGAACGAATTTTTAATATGTTTACTTGACATACAAAGTTACAATATTACAGAAAAAACATCAATTTTCATCTAAAGTTAAAACAGATTGTTCTTCTCAGAGCAAGTGTTTGCTGACCTAGATTCCTGTCCACCTTCTTTGTGACCTGCGTCTGAAGGTCTGTTGACACTACGACAGGTAACTTGTGTTGTGGTGACGACCGGTACTTCGTCTCAGGAATAGTGCGATAAGTAACCGCTCAGTCCGCAGCGCAAAAACCACTTATAGTAATGACAGTGCCACGACATGGTTCTAATTGTGGCTGAAGGGGACACATTACCACCAGTTGTTGGAACATTTCAAACAAGAAACACAGTACACATGACAGTTATAAGCGTAATAAACCTTACTGTACTTTTCACAATATGAGTTGTCAGTATACTTCAGATTACTATGCTGTGTTACGAGCGTAGCGTTCTGTCGTAGCCATCACCGTCACGGTGGCGGTAAAGACAAGGTTCTCAGCATGAGCAGAATCTTCTTGAAGCGCCGGATTCAGAGGAATCTGCGCACTTAAATCACAATATATCTGGTTGTGACAGCAGTTGATACTCAGTACTCCGTCTATGTACACAACTTTGACACCTTAAGCAGTCTCAAGGCTTTAGAGTCCCTCTTGCGTCTTTGACGAAGACATTTTTGGGGATGTGGTTGAACAACTCTTTACAGACGTCCATTCCAGTATAACCATAGGACCTCTTGTCGAAGCATGAAACCACAATGATCAATATGCCCGTCCATGTGTTCACGAACTCAGGAGTGCAAGTGAATATTGTCTATTCTAGTCTCTTCAAGAATAATCAAATTCATCATGTTCTCTTTGTAAAACCTATTCGTATTACCACCCTTAGTGGATTGGCTGGTTCTAATGAGCTTGTCTGAGGCCATGATCTTTCCATGGTACACAGTTCATGGTATCCTTTATAGTAGTAGATCAGATCACGTTTCCTTGTGATCTTCTTGTGGGATTTGCATCGATACACGATTTGAATATTGTGCTTGACCCATTTTAAGAGCATGCCAGAATTTGCCACTTAGTCATTCCATTCTGGGGCTACCAGGTTGGTATTGATATCTGCCATATAGAATCTGAGTATGAAGATCAGATTAAGTCCTTGCTGATTTGTACAATTTGCTAGTAATGTAACCAAGCGGTGAGGAACTGGTGATATTGTATTTTCTATCTGGAGAGCCAGTGCCACAAGCTATCACATGCAGGATAGAGTGCAGTTGCCTCAGGTGTCAGAGGACGCTCAGACATGGAAACGCATCTCAAGGAACTGTATTTGATACTTGTAAGCTTGAAGAAGCCAATCTAAAGATAAAGCTCTCAAAATGTCCGTTCCTTAGATAAGAGATCAAGTTTCTTGGTCATGTAGTTAGTCCTAGATAGGTTATAACTGACCTTAAAATTTACCACTACCAAAAACTGATGATGCCATAAGATCATTTGTGGACTTAACAGTTTTCTATTGGGTTTTATTGCATTTTTTTCTTCCATTGTAACTCCATTAACTGAATTGCTTAAGAAAGATGCTCCTTCTACTTGAACCTACTGCCAAGAAAGAGCATTATGCTCCAGTAATTTATGCTCCAGTATTAAATTTTCCTGATTTTAATAAAATTTTCTATCTCATAGCAGACGCTAAAGCCACTGGCTTAGTTGCCAGTCTAGTGCAGGAGATTAATGGCAAGTTTAACCCAGTTGTATTTATTAGATGAGTCTTAACCAAAGCTAAACAAAATTATTTTGTAACTGATCAAGAAGAATTAGTTAATTAGTTACTGTTTGGGCTTTAAAACATTTCCAAGATTTGATCTGCTAATATCCAGTTCATGTTTTGACAGATCATGCTCCACTGATTTGCTTGTTCCAGAATAAACAACTTACTGGACGATTAGTGAGATGGTTCCAGACCATACAAGAGTTCAGTCCCATTTTTGTACATGAACCAAGATTTGTTTTACTAAGTAGCCGAGCTTAGTACCCCTAGTATTCCAAAGTCAGTAGTGAATGTTGCCCTGCAACTGGTTCATGATGGCCTAGGTGTTGCTCACCCGGGCATACAATGTTGCCCTGCAACTGGTTCATGATGGCCTAGGTGTTGCTCACCCGGGCATACAATGTTGCCCTGCAACTGGTTCATGATGGCCCAGATGATGGCCCAGGTGTTGCTCACCCAGGCATACACTTTGCCCTGCAACTGGTTCATGATGGCCCAGGTGTTGCTCACCCGGGCATACAATGTTGCCCTGCAACTGGTTCATGATGGTCCAGGAGTTGCTCACCCGGGGATACACTGTTGCCCTGCAACTGGTTCATGATAGCCCAGGTGTTGCTCACCCGGGCATACACTTATGCCCTGCAACTGGTTCATGATGGCCTAGGTGTTGCTCACCCGGGCATACACTATGCCCTGCAACTGGTTCATGATGGCCCAGGTGTTGCTCACCCGGGCATACACTGTTGCCCTGCAACTGGTTCTGATGGCCCAGGTGTTGCTCCCGGGCATACACTGTTGCCCTGCAACTGGTTCATGATGGCCCAGGTGTTGCTCAACCGGGCATACAATATTGCCCTGCAACTGGTTCATGATGGCCCAGGTGTTGCTCACCCGGGATACACTGTTGCCCTGCAACTGGTTCCTGATGGCCCAGGTGTTGCGCACCCGGGCATACACTGTTGCCCTGCAACTGGTTCATGATAACCCGGTGTTGCCACGGGATCATGTTGCCTCACTGTTCATGATGGCCAGTGTTGCTCACGCACACTGTTGCCCTGCAACTGGTTCATGATGGCCCAGGTGTTGCTCACCTGGGCATACACTGTTGCCCTGCAACTGGTTCATGATGGCCCAGGTGTTGCTCACCCGGGCATACACTGTTGCCCTGCAACTGAGTTCATGATGGCCCAGGTGTTGCTCACCCGGGCATACACTGTTGCCCTGCATAGTTCATGATGGCCCAGGTGTTGCTCACCGGGCATACACTGTTGCCCTGCAACTGGTTCATGATGGCCCAGGTGTTGCTCACCCGGGCATACACTGTTGCCCTGCAACTGGTTCATGATGGCCCAGGTGTTGCTCACCCGGGCATACACTGTTGCCCTGCAACTGGTTCATGATGGCCCAGGTGTTGCTCACCCGGGCATACACTGTTGCCCTGCAACTGGTTCATGATGGCCCAGGTGTTGCTCACCGGGCATACACTGTTGCCCTGCAACTAGTTCATGATGGCCCAGGTGTTGCTCACCAGGGCATACACTGTTGCCCTGCAACTGGTTCATGATGGCCCAGGTGTTGCTCACCCGGGCATACACTGTTGCCCTGCAACTGGTTCATGATGGCCCAGGTGTTGCTCACCCGGCATACACTGTTGCCCTGCAGCTAGTTCATGATGGCCCAGATGTTGCTCACCCGGCATACACTGTGCCCTGCAGCTAGTTCATGATGGCCCAGGTGTTGCTCACCCGGGCATACACTGTTGCCCTGCAGCTGGTTCATGATGGCCCAGGTGTTGCTCACCCGGGCATACACTGTTGCCCTGCAGCTGGTTCATGATGGCCCAGGTGTTGCTCACCGGGCATACACTGTTGCCCTGCAACTGTTCATGATGGCCCAGGTGTTGCTCACCCGGGCATACACTGTTGCCCTGCAACTGGGTTCATGATGGCCCAGGTGTTGCTCACCCGGGCATACAATGTTGCCCTGCAACTGGTTCATGATGGCCCAGGTGTTGCTCACCCGGGCATACAATGTTGCCCTGCAACTGGTTCATGATGGCCCAGGTGTTGCTCACCCGGGCATACATGTTGCCCTGCAGCTGGTTCATGATGGCCCAGGTGTTGCTCACCCGGGCATACACTGTTGCCCTGCAACTGGTTCATGATGACCCAGGTGTTGCTCACCCGGGCATGCATGTTGCCCTGCATCTAGTTCATGATGGCCCAGGTGTTGCTCACCCGGGCATACACTGTTATACAGATAGATTGGCAAATGTTCTCCTCCAAGGCATAACTTATTTCATGTATGATTCTTGATCATTTTCACCCGGGCAAATTGTTGCATTAGACAACTGTTTCAGATATCCCAATGGTGTTGCTCACCGGGCATAGCTCATGATTGCCAATAGCTTAGTTCATTAATGGTTTCGGTTTCTCAGGGCTACACTTTGCCCTCCAGCTTCATGATGGCCAGCAAGTGTGCTCACAGGCTGTTGTTCTGTGCGCTATTCCAAGATGGCTCAGGTGTTGCTCACCCGGGCATATTTTTGGTTTAGTATGGTAATAGATATTTCAGAGTACGTAAAGCAGTATGCATGCAACACAAAGGTAATGTTGAAGGCCCTAACCCAATTCAGGTTTATCTTACTACCAGTGAACAAGACAAAGAAAGAACATTGCTTGATTTGTTGACTAATTTCCAACATTTCCTCCAAGGCAATAATAATTTATGTGTGATTTTTAATCATTTCACACGATACTGTGAGTTAGTACCTACTGCACACGATACTGTGAGTTAGTACCTACTGCACACGATACTGTGAGTTAGTACCTACTGCAGATAAAACTGCAGAGGAAATTGTTAAAGCATTTAAAGAACGAACTGTTTACAGACATACTACACCAATGGTAATGTGCAAATTAGTTTGGACAGGAGTAAGTTTTGTGATTATCTCAAAATATGTTTTAGTCTCCTACTTAATTAATGTGTTTTGGGATTTTTTCTTTTCAGAAGAGTTTTCTACTGACTTCTGACAACCCTCCAGCCGTAATGTTACCCTACAACAGCTGTTGTTCTGTAAGGCTATTCCTGCAAGCATGCTCCGTGAGTGAATGTGATTGGTGCTGAAAGTCATGATGGATGTTACACCTAGGAAGCGTGCATTTATTACAGCTCTTAGAAAACATGCTGATTTGAGTATTAGATAGATCGACGAAAATTTGAGTCTAGCATAGACAACTGTTGGTCGGATTCTAAAGAGAGCTGACGACATTGATGATTGTGGAGCGCTGCGTCTAGGAAGATGTTGGACGAAAAAGCTAGAAAACACCTCATGATGACAAGGTTATCATAAGAAATAGTGTGAAGGATCACAAGCAAACCAGCGAAGACCTGAGAGTCTTCGCTTCAGCTGGAGTAATTGTTGATTCTTCAACAGTTCGACGAAGGCTCCTTGAAGTTGCCATAACTGCCAAAAAGCCGGTAAATAAACAATTATTGACTACTACTATAAAGAAAAACGGCTGCGGTGGGCACTCGATCATAAGGGATCGACGACAGATGAATGGAGAAAAGTTATATTTTCAGATGAGGCGCATTTTGAAGGTCGTGGGTACGGATCAGTGGTAGTGAGACAGAGTAAAGGCGAACATCTTCGGAATGGACACATTCAACAAGCGTCAAAACACCCACCTAAATGGATGTTTTGGGGTAGATTTACTACTAAGGGCCCTGGACGGCTTGTTATTGTTGAGGGAACGATGAACAGTGACAAATACAAGACAATCCTGGCATCTCATTTGCTTCCCATTGTGAACAGAGATTTTCCTGATGGAGAATGCATTTTCCAGCAGGGTCTTGCTATATGCCACACTTCCATAAAAATACTGACATTCTTCGAAGAGAATGGGCTTAGCATTCTAAACTGACCTCGAAACTCTCCTGGCCTAAACCGTATTGAGAATCTATGGCCAATCACCAAACACAGGATCGCAAAACAGGACTGTTTAACTGTGGAGAAGCTAATTGCTACTGTTATTAGGACCTGATACCACGACGAAGAACTTGTCAAAATGTGTTCAACATTGGTCAATTCTATGTCAATGCGTGTAGCAATGCGTGTAGCAATGTTTATAACAGCAGAGGGTAGGCATATCTCTTATTAAATCAGTTGTCTCTCATATCATTGCCATGTATTTTAAAAAAAAACATTAATTTTCCAAATAAATGTCTTATTTCGTCACTGTCCCAGTTAATATGCACACTACTGTAAGTCCCTTGTAACAGATAATGGAAGTGAATTTTGTAATGAGATCCTTGAGAAGTTGTGCACTTTGTACACGATCAATAAGTCCTCTATTGTCCCTCACAATCCTGCCAGTAATGGCTTAGCTGAAAGCACAAACAAGAAAGTACTCTATTCTTTGTGAGCAACGATTAATCCTAACAGCGAATCATGGAAAAAAACAATACCTGATGTTTAGTGTGCAATTAGTTCAGCATAATGACGGTGACTACATAATGACTCAAACTCGTATATCACAAGATATTTTTTAGGAGAATCAAAGATATACTTCTAAAGTCAACAGCAGAATTCACGAAATTCACGAATGCTCGAGAAAAGCCAATCAAAATTAAAGTTGGCTTGAGAGTCATGTTAACTAATTTCAAAAGGACATCTGCAGTGCCAAAGCTAGACCAAAAGTTTGGTGGCCCTTATCGAGCTGTTGAACATATAAGTGGTAATAAGTCACATTTGAACCATATGAAGTCAGTTTGTTATGCTGATGAGACTTCTGGCTTGAGCTAGTGCTTGACCATCCATCTTATCCTGAACCTTCTGCCTCTAACCACCTGAATGACACACCTACTGACTGTTGCTACTTTTTGTGGTTAAGACAAGTGATGAGAACACCCTTGGTGTCAGCCACTATAACTAATATAGATTCCTCCTATAGAGGAAATGAACACTCTGGGTATGTAAATCTTGCTCTAGCAGAGTTGGGGATAAATGTGAATTCCTTGTATAGATAAACAGTTATTTCAGTCATTACCTTTACCATCTTTATTTCAGTCATTACCTTTACCATCTTTATTTCAGTCATTACCTTACCATCTTTAGTTTTGCTATACTTTGTTCATCAAGTTGGCTTATGTGTCATTTTCCAGATGCTGTAACTGTGTGTCACCTCACATTATTGTGCCATACTGTGTGTCACCTCACATTATTGTGCCATACTGTGTGTCACCTCACATTATTGTGCCATACTGTGTGTCACCTCACATTATTGTGCCATACTGTGTAAATATATTACCGCTTATTCGTACATTTAGTTCTTAAAAAATGTTTGTATGTGTTCATGTAACTACCTGGAAAGTATTCCGGGGATCAACGCTCCCGCGGCCTGGTCCTTGACCAGGCTTCTCGGTGGATCAGGGCCTGATCAACGAGGCTGTTACTACTGGCTGCATGTAGTCCAACGTACAAACCACAGCCCGGTAGATCTGGCACCGACTTTAGGTATCTGTCCAGCTCCCTCTTGAAGACAACCAGGGGTCTATTGGTAATTCCCCTTATGGCTGGTGGGAGGCTGTTGAACAGTCTTGGGCCCCGGACACTTATTGTGTTTTATCTTAGTGTACTAATGGCGCCCCTACTTTTCACTGAGGGTATGTTGCATCGCCTGCCAAATCTTTTGATTTCGTAGGGAGTGATTTCTGTGTGCAGATTAGGGACCAGTCCCTCCAGGATCTTCCAGGTGTAAATTATGATGTATCTCTCTCGCCTGCGCTCCAGTGAGTACACGTCAAGTGCTTCCAAGCATTCCCAGTAGTTAAGGTGTTTGATGGAACTTATACGTGCAGTAAAGGTTCTCTGTACATTCTCTAGATCTGCAATTTCACCTGCCTTGAATGGAGATGTTAATGTACAACAGTATTCCAGCCTATAGAGAACAAGTGATTTAAAAAGGAACATCATTGGCTTAGCATCTCTTGTCTTGAATGTTCTCATTATCCTTCCTATCAGTTTCCTCGCAGATGTGATAGTGGCACTGTTGTGATCCTTGAAGGTGAGATCCTCAGACATTACCACTCCCAGGTCCTTCACATTACTTTTTCGCTCTATTGTGTGATTAGAGTTTGTAGTATACTCAGTTCTAGTTATTATTTCCTCCAGTTTTCCATAACGGAGTAGTTGGAATTTGTCTTCATTGAACATCATATTGTTCTCCGTTGCCATTGGAAAACTTGGTTTATATCTTCTTGGAGATTTGCAGTGTCCTCAATGGATGACACTCTCATGCAGATCCTAGTATCGTCTGCAAAGGATGATACGGTGCTATGGTTTACATATCTGCCTATGTCTGATATGAGGATGAGGAACAGGATAGGCGCGAGTAATGTGCCTTGTGGAACAGAGCTCTTCACTATGGCAGTTTCCGATTTAACTCTGTTTACCACTACTCTTTGTGTTCGATTGGGTAGAAAGTTGAAGATCCATCTGCCTACTTTGCCAGTTATTCCTTTAGCACGCATTTTGTGCACTATTACACCATGGTCGCACTTGTCAAAGGCTTTTGCCAAATCTGTGTATACTACATCTGCATTCTGTTTGTTTTCAAATGCATCCAATACCATATCATAGTGGTCCAGTACTTGTGAGAGGCAGGAATGACCTGCTCTGAACCCATGTTGCCCTGGATTGTACAATTGTTGGGAGTCCAAGTGGTTTGCAATAATGCGTCTTAGAAATCTTTCAAAGATTTTTATAGCCTATAGTTCTTAGCTATTGCTTTGCTGCCACCTTTATAGAGTGGGGATATATCCGTTGTTTTTAATGATTGTGGAATCTCGCCTGTGTCTTAGCTCCTTCTCCATAGCATACTTAGGGCCCGTGAGAGGAGTTTCCTGCAGTTCTTAATGAACACAGAGTTCCACGAGTCTGGGCCTGAGGCTGAGTGCATGGGCATGTTGTCAATGCCTTTCTCAAAGTCTAGAGGAGTTAGGGTTATGTCAGAAATTTGGCATACATTGACAGGGTTTTGAGGCTCATTCATGAAAAAATTATTTGGATTGTCGATCTTTAGACTGATTAGTGGACTCGCTGAACACAGAGTCATATTGGGATTTCAGTATCTCACTCATTTCTTTGTTGCCATCTGTATAGGATCCGTCTTGTCTGAGCAGCTGCCCAATACTAGATGTGGTTTTTCCCTTCTTTTTGGCTTATGGAAATAAATATTTCGAATTTCTTTCAATTTCACTAATCACTTTTAGCTCCTCTTGTCTCTCTTGAATCCTGTATGAGTCCTTTAACTTAAGCTCAATATTTTCCACTTTCCTGGTTAGCGCTTCCTTCCATGTTTCAGATAATCTAGCATTCTTGAGGAGCTCAGTGATTCTTCGCCTTCTCCTGTAGAGGGAGCGTCTCTCTCTCTCTCTCTCTCCAGTTTATTTTTCTCTTCTTTCTTCTTAGGGGAATATGCCTTGAACATACTTCAGCTACCAGAAAGTTGATCTTTTCAAGGCACTGGTTAGGGTCCATGTAATTTAAGATATCTTCCCAACATGTTTCATTTAAGACATAGTTTACCTGGTCCCAGTTGATGTTCTTGTTGTTGAAGTTGAATTTGGTAAAGGTACCTTCATAGCTGTATGCATTTTGCTGATCAGGACCCCTGTGCATGTAGGTCTGGACTTCGATTAGATTGTGAACAGAATTAGTTGTTTTTGATATTGTTATGTTTCTTACCAGGTCCTCATTATTTGTAAAAATAAGGTCAAGTGTGTTCTCCAGTCTTGTTGGCTCCACTATCTGCTGATTTAGAGTGTGTTTATTGCAGAGATTTAGCAGCTCATGTGTGTGTGACTTTTCATCTGAGTTGCCTCCAGGGATTATTTCTGCTACAACATTATTTGCTACATTCTTCCATTTTGTATGTCTTAGATTGAAGTCACCAAGCAGCAAGATGTTTGGGGATATTGATGGAAGGTTTTCCAGACAGGAGTCAATTTTCGATACCTGTTGTTGCATCTGGTGGCTTATATACAAGTACGATGACTAAGTTTTGGTTCTCGATTTTTATTGTTAGAACTTCAACTACATCATTTGTGGAGTTCAGTATCTCTGTGCAAATGAGCGACTCTTTGACATACAAGCCAACCCCCCCCCCTCCTTGTTGCCTGTTCTTCCTGTATCCATATTTCATTGTCAAAGTAATCTTTTGTGTGGGTCTCTGTGAAGGCTGCAAACAGTGCATTTGACTCCCCTAGAAGTCCACTAATGAAAGTATTTTGTGTTAGTGGATGGCTTAAGGCCTTGTATATTCATGTAAATGAAGTTATTCAGAGTTGCTCTGCCTGAATGTGTCATATTACATAACCAAGTCTCATATTACATAACCAAGTGTCATATTAATTAACCAAGTGTCATATTACATAACCAAGTGTCATAATAAATAACCAAGTGTCATATTACATAACCAAGTGTCATATTACATGACCGTGTGTCATATTACATGACCGTGTGTCATATTACATGACCGTGCATCATATTACATGACCGTGTGTCATATTACATGACCGTGTGTCATATTACATGGCCGTGTGTCATATTACATGACCGTGTGTCATATTACATGACTGTGTGTTATATTACATGACCGTGTGGCATATTACATGACCGTGCATCATATTACATGACCGTGTGTCATATTACATGGCCGTGTGTCATATTACATGACCGTGTGTCATATTACATGGCCGTGTGTCATATTACATGACTGTGTGTTATATTACATGACCGTGTGGCATATTACATGACCGTGTGTCATATTACATGGCCGTGTGTCATATTACATGACCATGTGTCATATTACATGACCGTGTGTCATATTACATGACCGTGTGTCATATTACATGGCCGTGTGTCATATTACATGACCGTGTGTCATATTACATGGCCGTGTGTCATATTACATGACTGTGTGTTATATTACATGACCGTGTGGCATATTACATGACTGTGTGTTATATTACATGACCGTGTGTCATATTACATGACTGTGTGTTATATTACATGACCGTGTGTCATATTACATGGCCGTGTGTCATATTACATGACTGTGTGTTATATTACATGACCGTGTGTCATATTACATGGCCGTGTGTCATATTACATGACCGTGTGTCATATTACATGGCCGTGTGTCATATTACATGACTGTGTGTTATATTACATGACCGTGTGTCATATTACATGACTGTGTGTCATATTACATGACCGTGCATCATATTACATGACCGTGTGTCATATTACATGACCGTGCATCATATTACATGACCGTGTGTCATATTACATGACCGTGCATCATATTACATGACCGTGTGTCATATTACATGACCGTGTGTCATATTACATGGCCGTGTGTCATATTACATGACCGTGTGTCATATTACATGACTGTGTGTTATATTACATGGCCGTGTGTCATATTACATGACCGTGCATCATATTACATGACCGTGTGTCATATTACATGACCGTGTGTCATATTACATGGCCGTGTGTCATATTACATGGCCGTGTGTCATATTACATGACTGTGTGTTATATTACATGACCGTGTGTCATATTACATGACCGTGTGTCATATTACATGGCCGTGTGTCATATTACATGACCGTGTGTCATATTACATGACCGTGTGTCATATTACATGACTGTGTGTTATATTACATGGCCGTGTGTCATATTACATGACCGTGCATCATATTACATGACCGTGTGTCATATTACATGACCGTGTGTCATATTACATGGTCGTGTGTCATATTACATGGCCGTGTGTCATATTACATGTCTGTGTGTTATATTACATGACCGTGTGTCATATTACATGGCCGTGTGGCATATTACATGACCGTACTCACCTAATTGTGGTTGTAGGGGTCGAGACTCAGCTCCTGGCCCCGCCTCTGCGCTGCCCGCTACTGGGTATCTGCTCTCCCTGCTCCATGAGCTTTATCATACCTCGTCTTAAAACTGTGTATGGTTCCTGCCTCCACTATGTCTTTCTCTAGACTATTCCACTTCCTGACTACTCTGTGGCTGAAGAAATGCTTCCTAACATCCCTTTGACTCATCTGAGTCTTCAGCTTCCAGTTGTGTCCCCTTGTTTCTGTGTTCCCTCTCTGGAACATCCTGTCACTGTCTACCTTGTCGATTCCCCGCAGTATTTTGTATGTCGTTATCATGTCTCCTCTGACCCTTCTTTCCTCCAGTGTTATTAGTCCTATTTCCCTCAGCCTTTCTTCATAGGACAGACCCCTCAGTTGTGGAACTAACCTTGTCGCAAACCTTTGCACTTTCTCTAGTTTCTTTATGTGCTTGACCAGGTGTGGGTTCCAGACTGGTGCTGCATATTCTAGTATGGGCCTGACGTACACGGTGTACAGTGTCATAAACGAGTCCTTGTTAAGGTAACGGAACGCTAATCTTAGGTTTGCCAGTCGCCCATATGCTGCCGCAGTTATCTGGTTGATGTGTGCCTCCGGAGACGTGCTTGGCGTTATACTCACCCCAAAGTCTTTCTCCTTTTCCGAGGTTTGTAGCCTTTGTCCGCCTAGCCTGTACTCTGTCAGCGGTCTTCTTTGCCCTTCTCCGATCTTCATGACTTTGCATTTGGTGGGATTGAATTCGAGAAGCCATTTGCTAGACCAGATGTCAAGCTTGTCCAGGTCTGTTTGAAGTCCTGCTTGGTCCTCCTCCGATGTGATTCTCCTCATTAATTTCACATCATATGCGAACAGAGACACTTCTGAGTCTACCCCATCTAACATGTCATTTACATATACCAAGAATAACACTGGTCCTAGGACTGACCCCTGCTGAACGCCGCTCGTCACAGGTGACCACTGTGATACCTCATCACGCACCATGACCCGTTGTTGCCTCCCTGTGAGGTATTCCCTGATCCATTCCAGTGCCCTTCCTGTTATTCGTGCTTGTTCTTCCAACTTCTTTACTAATCTCATGTGAGGAACTGTGTCGAAGGCCTTCCTGCAGTCCAGGAAAATGCAATCAACCCACCCTTCTCTCTCTTGCCTTACCTCTGTTACTTTATCATAGAACTCTAGGAGGTTTGTTACACAGGATTTGCCTTCCCGGAATCCGTGCTGCCTGGTGTTTATTATCCTGTTCAGCTCGAGGTGCTCCACCATTCTTTTCCTGATGATTTTCTCCAGGACTTTGCACACTATACATGTAAGTGACACCGGTCTATAGTTTAGTGCCTCTTTTCTGTCTCCTTTTTTAAAGATGGGGACTACGTTGGCCTTCTTCCATACCTCAGGTAACTGCCCATTTTCAAGGGATGTGTTGAATATTATGGTAAGTGGCACACTCAGTACCTCAGCTCCTTCCCGAAGAACCCACGGGGAGGTGTTGTCCGGACCCATCGCCTTTGAGGTATCGAGGTCACTGAGTAACTGCTTCACCTTGTGTCATATTACATGACCTTGTGTAATATTACATGACTGTGTGTTATATTACATGATTGTGTGTCATATTACATGACTGTGTGTCATATTAAATGACTGTGTCATATTTATTAAATTTATTAAACTATTTACGTTCTCTATGAGTTCTGGACTTTTAACAGATGTGATTTGTGTTCCCCAAATTACCCCTTTTTGAATATAATTTCCTCTAAAATCCGGAGACCGTATGAATTGCGATCGATCAGTCTCATCTAATTCCCATTATGAGTATTATTTATGAGTATTATTTATGAGTATTATTTATGTATCCCCCTCACATCCATTTCCCATCACCTCAAAATCAAATCGTCGCCGACCGACCGTGCGACGCCCAAACAAGTCAGAATCATCAGGGATCCAAAGTGTTTTGCCGCAAGCTGCAAGTTAGGTGAGAGAGGCAGCCTACCTTGTGTATATTACTGGTGTAGGAGCCACGATGAGCATAATGACTCAAAGATTCTTTGGTAAACATAAATAATATGTAAACTAATATGCTAGTATGCATACATTTATTATATATATATATATATATATATATATATATATATATATATATATGTCGTGGCTATTAGGTAAAACTGGTCAATTAGCAAGAACTCATCTAAAATTAAGTCCTTTCTAAAATTTTCTCTTATACGTTTAGAGATATATTTTTTTCATTTATGTTAATGTAAAAAATTATAATTTTGTACCAAGAGAAACTTTGAAAACCTACCTAATCTTATTACAACAAGCGCAATTTAATTTAGCCTAACCCAACTAAATATATTTTAGATACGTTAACATTAATTTAATAATAAAGCAAACACAATGAAATATATTTTTTTCGTTATGTTCAGAATAATTTTGGCGAAATTATTGCATACACAAATTTTCATTTGTCTTATTTGGCAAGGTGAGCGTTGCTATTTAAGCCAAAATCGATAGTTTTACCTAATCGGCACGACATATATATATATATATATATATATATATATATATATATATATATATATATATATATATATATATATATATATATGCAAAAAGATCACAGTAAACAGGTGATATCAAAATATGCAAGACAACCACTATGAAAAAATATAGAAGAATTCCAAGCGCTTTCGTGACTACTCACATTATCAAGGAACTATAAAAGGAAACATGACAAGAAGGCTTATAAAGAGGCAGAATACACCTCACAGTCACATCACACTAACAAAGACAACACCTCACAGTAGCGTAACATCTCACGACTCTGTGAAGAGGAACATAAGAAAGGACCTGAAACTCTTCCCAAGAATTAAGATTAGTCAAATTTATCATTAAATTCTTCCCAAATTTTATTAATTATAAATGAATCCAATTTATATAAACCAAAATAAATATTCATATTATTTTCAAAACTGCTTTTAATGAAACATGATTCTATTATATTCCTCTCAACCATGGACTTGCTTGATACAACCTTCTCAGCATTTTGAAAATCAATTGGATGGTTAAAGTCTCTCACATGAATAAATAGAGCATTAGAATCTTGTCCAGTTCTAATGCTATATATATGTTGTTTTAATCTTAGTTCAAGACTTTTACCAGTTTGACCATAATAAACTTTATCGCAAATTTTACAGGGAATCTTATAGACACATCCGTCAGCATTTTGGGGGGAATTTGTTATCAAAAGTCTTTTTACTGTATCAAGATTTTTAAATACCACTTTGAATTTATAAACTAGGTGAAGTAGAGCTTGATCATACAGAATGTGAAAAAGACTTGGGAGTCATGGTAAGCAGGAATCTAAAGCCAAGACAACAGTGCCTAAGTGTGCGCAATAAGGCTAACAGATTACTAGGATTTATTTCAAGAAGTATAAGCAACAGAAGTCCAAAAGTTATTTTACAGCTCTATACATCACTAGTGAGACCTCATTTGGATTATGCAGCTCAGTTTTGGTCTCCTTACTACAGGATGGATATAGATTCATTGGAGAACATACAAAGAAGAATGACTAAAATGATTTACAGTATAAGAAATCTCCCGTATGTAGATAGACTTAGAGCGTTGAATCTCCACTCTCTGGAGAGACGTAGAATGAGGGGAGATATCATCGAGGTGTACAAGTGGATGATGGGCATAAACAAAGGAGATATTAATAAAATACTGAGGATATCGAACCAAGTAAGAACCAGAAATAACGGATTTAAATTGGATAAATTTAGATTTAGAAAGGACATAGGCAAGTACTGGTTTTCGAACAGAGTTGTAGATGCGTGGAACAATCTTCCGAGTACTGTGATAGAGGCTAGGACCTTGGGTGGCTTTAAAAGAGATTGGACAAATATATGAGTGGGAGGGGCTGGGTTTGATTTGTGTCGTGAGTACGGGAATAAATTCTTAGGTAGTGGTGGTTTTGATAAGGACCTGCCTTGTATGGGCCAGTAGGCCTTCTGCAGTGTTCCTCC
>WNWK01022896.1:0-31834 GCA_009830355.1 Cherax destructor
ATGGCATTTGGGGAAAAGTGTTGTCATGGATCGAGTCATGGCTCACGAACAGGAAGCAGAGAGTGTGCATAAATGGGGTTAAATCCGAATGGGGATCTGTAACAAGTGGCGTTCCACAGGGATCAGTCTTAGGCTCGTTGTTGTATATAATTTATATCAATGACTTTGACGAGGGAATTACTAGTGACATGAGGAAATTCGCCGACGACATGAAGGAGGATTTAGACAAACTTAATTTATGGTCAGAAAAGTGGTAGATGCAATTCATTGTGGATAAATGCAAGGTTCTGAAGCTAAAGAGTGTCCATAACCCTAGCACTTATAAGTTAAATAATGTAGAACTTAGCCATTCAGATTGTGAAAAGGACTTGGGGGTTATGGTAAGCAGCAACCTTAAACCAAGACAGCAATGCCTAAGTGTACGTAATAAGGCAAATAGAATACTGGGATTTATATCAAGAAGTGTAACAACAGAAGTCCAGAGGTTATATTACAGCTTTATATATCATTAGTAAGGCCTCACCTAGATTACACAGATCAGTTCTGGTCTCCATATTACAGAATGGATATAAATTCATTAGAAAACATTCATTGAAATAAATGGTATAAAATACCGACACAATGGAAAAATAAACACATAAGCAGTATAATGTGATCCTTTATTGACAACGTTTCGCCCACACAGTGGGCTTTATCGAGTCACAAACAGATCTACCTGGATAACAGAAACATGAGTATTTATAGGATTTAGTCAGGTGGAGAATGCTTAGTCAGGTGGAGAATGCTGCATGTGACAGTCTTCAAAGTAGGATGATAGTTAAAACCTTGAGTAACATAAAAAGAGATTGGACAAGTATAAGAACATAAGAAAGGACGAACACTGCAACAGGCCTACTGGCCCATACTTGGCAAGTCCATGTCAAAACCAACCCACCAACACCAACAGTATATGGGTGTTCAACACCGAAATTCACACAACCATTTAATCAACTACAGAAACACAAGACTCATCGCCAGAGAAGACAACATTCAATACTGAAGAATCCTGGAATCATCACTTATCTGTATATCCAACAACTTCAACCAGAACAACGGCTTCTACAACATAGCTGAACCTATTGCCAAGAAACTTCTTCATCGCTATCCCACATAGAACTTAAGAATGGAACACTGCAGGTCTACCCATTACCTCTCATGATGCCGTCCAGACGGCTAACAATAGTGGTGGACCTGACTTAACTCAGTGAAGACGTGTCTTGTGTGCTCTCTGTGAATATGAAGATGTCCTCTCTTGAGCTACTCTACCAGCAGCTAAAGGAAGAACTGAGGGTAGCTAAGCTTGAGATACAGCGACTGACTAAGGAAAACAAGAGGATTCGTAGTAATCCTCCTGTTGTGAATCCTCAAGTCAAGAAAGGAACCTCACCAGTGGCTGGAATGCATAGGACAAAGTTAAGGATCAAGAGGACGGGTGGAGAGGTAGAAACAACGAAGACCCAGGAGAATGTTGTGGAAACATCGAACCCATTCTCCGTGCTACCCGATGAATGTGAGTCGACTTCTGGGAGCGTCACAACGAACGACATCAAGGAAGGTAAAAACATTGTTGTTGGGGACAGCCAGGTTAGGTACATGGATAGGGCCTTCTGTTTGAAGGATAGGAGTAGGAGACAGAGGGTTTGCTTTCCTGGGGCTGGGCTGGAGGATATTGTTAGCCCTCTGGACGACATCATTAGAGGTAATGGGAGCAATCCTATTATCTATCTCAGTGCTGGAGGCAACGATGTTGGCAGACATAAGAGTGAGGACCTGACTAGCAGGTATAGGTCAGCAATAGACAAAATTAGGAAGAAGGGTGGGAACCCTGTCATATGTGGAATTTTGCCAAGGAGAGGAGTTGGAAATGAATGGTTGTCCAGGGCAATTGGTGTCAATTGCTGGCTCGACAAATACTGTAAGGAAAATGCAGTAACATTCATTGACAACTGGGACCTCTTCTATGGCAGAAATGACATGTATGCCAGGGATGGTGTTCACTTATCTAGGTCTGGGGTGGGGGCACTGGCAACTGCAGTGGAGGGAGCTGTTAGGGCTTTAAACTAGAAAAAGTTAGTGGTATGGGTTATGGGGGAAAAACAGTGAAGTCCCAGTGTAGTAATATTATGAATTCTAGGAGAACTAGTAATAGGCAGAATAAGGTGGATATTGGAAAGTAAGTGGCACTAGGTGACAAGGACTGTAATAGGTATAGTGGAAAAACAGAAATGAGCAGGAAGGGTAAAGAGAAAGGGGGGTCTTTATATGTATATTACACTAATAGTCTTAGTGCTAGAAATATGATGGACGAGTTGAGATTACTTGCTAGTGTGGGTAATATTGATGTTTTTGCAATAACTGAGACATGGTTTAATATGAAAAATCGAGACATGCCTGCTGAATGTTACATCCAGGGTTTTAAATTGTTCCAAGTAGACAGAAGTATCGGGAAGGGGGGTGGGGTGGCACTCTATGTGCATGATCATTTAAATTGTTGCATAAAAACGGGCATAAAGTCTGAAATATTACATACAGAGTCTGTCTGGATAGAATTTTCAGAGGGGTGTGAAAGATTTATTTTAGGCGTGATATATTGTTCTCCAAACTTAGATAGGGAACAAGGGAGACTACTCTGGGAGGAAATTGTTAAGGCCACAAGGCACGATAACGTAGTAATTCTAGGGGACTTTAACTTTAGTCAGATTGATTGGAATTTCTTGACAGGGAATTTAGAATCTAACGACTTTTTAGAGGTAGTTCAGGATTGTTTTTTGAAGCAGTTTGTGACAGAACCTACAAGGGGAAATAACCTACTTGACTTGGTTCTGGCAAACAAGGAATCCCTTGTTAATAATTTAGAAATTACAGAGGAACTCGGCACAAGCGACCACAAGTCAATTACCTTTAGCATTGAATGGATATATGATAGTAGGGATAATTCAGTAACAGTCTCAGACTTTCGCTTAGCAGATTATAATGGGCTTAGAGAACACTTATCAACTGTGGACTAGGGTAACGAAGAGAGCTATCAATATGACAGTTTTCTTAACACTATACAGGCTGCCCAAAGAACATTTATCCTATATAAAGAAATTAGATCAAGTAGAAATGACCCAAAATGGATGAATAATAGGCTCAAATATCTTTTAGGGCAGAAGAAAGGAATTTATAGGCGCATAAATAGAGGAGAGGGTCATCTTATAAATCAGTATACCGACATTAAGCGGGATGTTAAAAAGGGTATAAGAAAAGCTAAACGGGACTATGAAATTAAAGTTGCTAGGGATTCAAAAACTAACCCAAAAAGTTTTTTCCAGGTTTATAGAACAAAAGTTAGGGATAAGATAGGTTCCCTTAAAAATAACTGGGTATCTTACTGACAAGGAAAATGATATGTGGAAATAAATGGTATAAAATACCGACACAATGGAAAAATAAACACATAAGCAGTATAATGTGATCCTTTATTGACGACGTTTCGCCCACGCAGTGGGCTTTATCGAGTCACAAACAGATCTACCTGGATACAAGATTCAAGAGTATTTATAGGATTTAGTCAGGTGGAGAATGCTGAGTCAAGTGGAGAATGCTGAGTCAAGTGGAGAATGCTGCATGTGACAATCTTCAGAGTAGTGTGATGGAGTCTTAAACCTTGGGAAGCTTTAAAAAGAGATTGAACAAGTATCTGTGTGAACCTTTTGCAGTGTTCAATTCTTAAGTGGGATAGCGATGAAGAAGTTTCTTGGCAATAGGTTCAGCTATGTTGTAGAAGCCGTTGTTCTGGTTGAAGTTGTTGGATAAGCAGATAAGTGATGATTGTAGGATTCTTTGGTATTGAGTGTTGTCTTCTATGGCGATGAGTCTTGCGTTTCTGTAGTTGATTAAATGGTTGTGTGAATTTCGGTGTTGAACACAGGCATTCCTTGAGTCGTCAGATCTGCTTGCATACTGGTGTTTTGAAATACGTGTTTGGAGGTCTCTGGATGTTTCTCCAACGTATAATTTGCTGCAGCCATTACAAGGGATTGTGTATACCCCTGCAGTGGATTGAAGCTTGTCCTGTCTGTTACTGGTAATGTCCTTGATGGTGGTGGATGTGGTGGATACTCGGAATGAGGTATTGGAAAAAATGTTGGAAACGTGTTTGGAAATGGAGTTGGTGGGGAGGACTATGTATCTCTTCTCAGCAATGTCTTCTCTGGGTGTGTTGAAGATGTTTAATGCCCGTCGTCTGCAGTCTCTAATGAAGTGACGAGGATAGTGAAGTTTGGAAAAAACTTGTTCAATGATGGAGCATTCTTCTTCAAGGAACTCACTGCTGCAGATTCTGAGTGCACGCAGGAAAAAGTCTATAAATACACCACGTTTAGTTTTGGTGTCGTGGTGAGAGTAGAAGTGGAGAAGATCGTGTTGACGACATTCTCATCATAACTCCCAGACGCTTCAACGTTCAAGCTCTCCAACACAAGCTCAACCAGGTCGAGCCATCAATCCAGTTTACACTAGAAGAAGAAGTCGACAACACTCTTCCTTTCCTTGATGACCTTCTCTGCAAAGCTGACCATGAACTTTGTTTTAAAGTCTATCGAAAACCTAATTTCTAAATTATGAACAAGGGATTCCTTGTTTGCCAGAACCAAGTCAAGTAGGTTATTTCCCCTTGTAGGTTCTGTCACAAACTGCTTTAAAAATAAATCCTGAACTACTTCTAAAAAGTCGTTAGATTCTAAATTCCCTGTCAAGAGATTCCAATCAATTTGACTAAAGTTAAAGTCCCCTAGAATTACTACGTTATTGTGCCTTGTGGCCTTAACAATTTCCTCCCAGAGTAGTCTCCCTTGTTCCCTTTCTAAATTTGGAGGACGATATATCACGCCTAAAATAAATTTTTCACACCCCTCTGAAAATTCTATCCAGACAGACTCTGTATTATTTCAGACTTTATACCCGTATTTATGCAACAATTTAAATGATCACGGACATAGAGTGCCACCCCACCCCCCTTCCCAATACTTCTGGATTCAAGTTAGATAAGTTTAGATTTAGAAAGGATATAGGAAAGTATTGGTTTGGAAATAGGGTAGTTGATGAGTGGAACAGTCTGTCTAGTAGGGTTATTGAAGCTAGGACCTTGGGTAGTTTCAAATTTAGGTTGGATAAATTCATGAGTGAGAGGGGTTGGATTTGAGTGGGACCTGCACATGAGTAAATAGAATTATCAAAGCGTTTTTCTTGGGTAGCATTGAAAATTAGGTTGAGCAAATATTCTGTTAGTGGGATGGATTGTGAAGGACCTGCCTAGTATGGGCCAACAGGCCTGCTGCAGTGTTCCTCCTTTCTTATGTTCTTATGGTAACATACAACATATTGGAGTGAGATATGAGAGGAAGTGTACAATAAACCCAGTGAAAAGTAGGGGCGTCGTGGACACAATAAGAGAACTGTATCAACATCCGTGGTCCAAGACTCTTCAACCTGGTGCCAGCAGATACCAGAAATATACTGCCGGAGAAGTGTACAAATCTTCCACTGCCTCCACCAGGTGCCAGATCAACCAGGCTCTGTCTCAATCTCTCTCTCTCTCTCTCTCTCTCTCACTCGAGAGTTAGAGAGAAAGGAGAGACACCTGTCTTGCTCAGGTGTAAGGACAGGTGTTCCGCCTTAAGCACAGGCGACATACACCTATCTTTATTTAGCTGCGTCAGAGAGAAAGAGGGGGCGAGAGAGGGAGAGAGAGAGAGAGAGGGGGGGGAGGGGGGAAGCAAAGACGTAGGTGAAGAGGTCAAAGGGCATAGTTACATTCTCTCTCTCTCTCTCTTTCCAGGATCTATAAGTCAAATTATGATAGTGAATCACCAAGAACCCCCACGTACCACCAAGAACCACCACGTACCACCAAGAACCACCACGTACCACCAAGAAGCACCATGTATCATACCAGCAGCAGGACACATGGTGGTAGGTTTCCAGGTCTTGTACGGAAGCCTCTTGCACACAAGAAACCTTCTTGTGTTTACCAGGTTTGAACAAAACATCGACAATTACCCCACACTGTGTAGTCCTAACATCCTCTCTCTCTCTCCTTTTATTTATCTTCACTATGCCCTTCTCCGGTTTCCTCTCTTCCCTTCTATATATCCTCCTACTCTCATCTCACCCTCTAGTTATTCTTTCTCTCTTCCCTCCTCCATTCACTGCACTTCTCTGCCTCTTGTTAACTCTCACCTCTATCTCCCCCTCTCCTCTTCCTCTCATTTTCTATCCCCTATTCCTCTTCACTTCCATAAACCTCTCTCTCTCTCTCCCTCTCACTATATCCGGTCATTCTCACCTATCACTCTCCTTCCAATCTTTCTTTACGAAAAATACCTACAATTGAGAGTGCTTTACAAGTTGCAATACTGCAACAACACTACAGACGTGCCTCCAGCAGACGTGCGTCTAGAAGACGTGCCTCCAGCAAGACGTGCCTCCAGACTCTGGAGGCACGTCTCTGGGGCACGTCTTGCTGAAGCACGTCTTGCTGGATGCACGTCTCTGGAGGCACGTCTCTGGGGCACGTCTCTGGAGGCACGTCTTGCTGGATGCACGTCTCTGGACTCCAGAGACGTGCATCCAGCAAGACTTGCCTCCAGAAAGACGTGCCTCCAGCAAGACGTGCATCCAGCAAGACTTGCCTCCATTAAGACGTGCCTCCAGCAAGACTTGCCTCCAGAGACGTGCCCCCAGAGACGTGCCTCCAGAGACGTGCATCCAGCAAGACGTGCCTCCGACAAGCAAGACGTGCTTCCAGCAAGACGTGCCTCCAGGAAGACGTGCCTCCAGAGACGTGCCTTCAGCAAGACGTGCTTCCAGCAAGACGTACCTCCAGAGACGTGCCAACAGAGACGTGCCTCCATGAAGACGTGCCTCCAGCAAGACTTGCCTACAGCAAGACGTGCCTCCAGAGACGTGCCTCCAGCAAGACGTACCTCCAGAGACGTGCCTCCAGCAAGACGTGCCTCCAGAGACGTGCCTCCAGCAAGACGTGCCACCAGCAAGACGTGCCTCCAGCAAGACGTCCCTCCAGAAACTTGCCGCAAGAGACGAGCCCCCAGAGACGTGCCCCCAGAGACTTGCCCCCAGAGACGTGCCTCCAGGAAGACGTGCCTCCAACAAGACTTGCCTCCAGCAAGACGTGCCTCCAGAGACGTGCATCCAGCAAGACGTGCTTCCAGCAAGACGTGCCTCAAGAGACGTGCCCCAGAGACGTGCCTCCAGGAAGACGTGCCTCCAGCAAGACTGACCTCCAGCAAGACGTGCCTCCAGAGACGTGCCCCAGAGACGTGCCTCCAGCAAGGCGTGCCTAAAGAGACGTGCATCCAGCAAGCCGTGCTTCCAGCAAGACTTGCCTCCAGGAAGACGTGCCTCCAGAGACGTGCCCCCAGAGACGTGTCACCAGAGACGTGCCTCCAGAAACGTGCCACGAGACGTGCCTCCAGGAAATCGTGCCTCCAATAAGACTCGCCTCCAGCAAGACGTGCCTCCAGCAAGACGTGCTTCCAGCAAGACGTGCCTCCAGCAAGACGTGCCTCCAGCAAGACGTGCCTCCAGCAAGACTTGCCTCCAGCAAGATGTGCCCCCAGAAAGACATGCCCCCAGAGACGTGCCTCCAGAGACGTGCATCCAGCAAGACGTGCCTCCAGAGACGTGCATCCAGCAAGACGTGCCTCCAGCAAGACGTGCTTCCAGGAAGACGTGCCTCCAGAGACGTGCCCCCACAGACGTGCCTCCAGGAAGACGTGCCTCCAGCAAGACGTGCCTCCAGAGACGTGCCCTCAGAGACGTGCCTCCAGAGACGTGCATCGAGCAAGACGTGCCTCCAGCAAAACGTGCCCCCAGAGACGTGCCTCCAGCAAGACGTGCCTCAAGAGACGTGCCTCCAGCAAGACGTGCTTCCAGCAAGACGTGCTTCCAGCAAGACGTGCCTCCAGAGATGTGCCCCCAGAGACGTGCCTCCAGCAAGGCGTGCCTCCAGAGACGTGCCTCCAGAGACGTGCCCCCAGAGACGTGCTTCCAGGAAGACGTGCCTCCAGCAAGACTTGACTCCAGCAAGACGTGCCTCCAGAGACGTGCCCTCAGAGACGTGCCTCCAGAGACGTGCATCGAGCAAGACGTGCCTCCAGCAAGACGTGCCCCCAGAGACGTGCCTCCAGCAAGACGTGCCTCCAGAGATGTGCCCCCAGAGACGTGCCTCCAGCAAGACGTGCCTCCAGAGACGTGCCCCAGAGACGTGCCTCCAGCAAGACGTGCCTCCAGCAAGACTTGCCTCCAGCAAGACGTGCCTCCAGAGACGTGCCTCAGAGACGTGCCTCCAGCAAGACGTGCCTCCAGAAAGACCTGCATCCAGCAAGACGTTCCTCCAGTAAGATTGCCTCCAGGAAGACGTGCCTCCAGAGACGTGCCCCCAGCAAGACGTGCCTCCAGAGACGTGCATCCAGCAAGACGTGCCCCCAGAGACGTGCCTCCAGAGACGTGCACCCAGCAAGACGTGCTTCCAGCAAGACGTGCTTCCAGTAAGACGTGCCTCCAGCAAGACGTGCCTCCAGAGATGTGCCTCCAGCAAGACGTGCCTCCAGAGACGTGCCCCCAGAGACATGCCTCCAGCAAGACGTGCCTCCAGAGACGTGCCCCCAGAGACGTGTCTCCAGGAAGACGTGCCTCCAGAGACGTGCATCCAGCAAGACGTGCCTCCACAGCCGTGCCCCTAGAGATGTGCCTCCAGGAAGACCTGCCCCAGAGACGTGCATCCAGCAAGACGTGAATCCAGCAAGACGTGCCTCCAGAGACGTGTCCCTAGAGACGTGCCTCCAGGAAGACGTGCCTCAAGAGACGTGCATCCAGCAAGACGTGCCTCCAGAAAGACGTGCCTCCAGCAAGACTTGCCTCCAGCAAGACGTGCCTCCAGAGACGTGCATCCAGCAAGACGTGCCTCCAGCAAGACGTGCCTCCAGCAAGACGTGCCTCCAGAGACGTGCATCCAACAAGACGTGCCTCCAGCAAGACGTACTTCCAGCAAGACGTGCTTCCAGCAAGACGTGCCTCCAGCAAGACGTGCCTCCAGCAAGACGTGCCTCCAGAGACGTGCATCCAACAAGACGTGCCTCCAGCAAGACGTACTTCCAGCAAGACGTGCTTCCAGCAAGACGTGCCTCCAGCAAAACGTGCCTCCAGAGATGTGCTACCAGAGGCGTGCTTCCAGCAAGTCGTGCCTCCAGAGACGTGCCCCAAAGACGTGCCTCCAGAGACGTGCATCCAGCAAGACGTGCCTCCAACAAGACCTGCTTCCAGCAAGACGTGCCTCCAGCAAGACTTGCCTCCAGCAAGACGTGCTTCCAGAGATGTGCCTCCATAGACGTGCCTCCAGCAAGACGCCTCCAGAGACGTGCCCCCAGAGACATGCCTCCAGAAATACGTGCCTCCAGAGACGTGCATCCAGCAAGACGTGCCTCCAGCAAGACGTGCCTCCAGAGGCGTACCCCCAGAGACGTGCCTCCAGCAAGACGTGCCCCAGAGACGTGCCTCCAGAGACGTGCCTCCAGCAAGACCTGCTTCCAGCAAGACGTGCCTCCAGCAAGACGTGCTTCCAGAGATGTGCCCGAAGACACGTGCCTCCAGCAAGACGTGTCTCCAGAGACGTGCCCCCAGAGACATGCCTCCAGGAAGACGTGCCTCCAGAGACGTGCCTCCAGCAAGACGTGCCTCCAGAGACGTGCCTCCAGGAAGACGTGCATCCAGCAAGTCGTGCATCCTGCAAGACGTGCCTCTAGCAAGACGTGCCCCCAGATACGTGCCTCTAGCAAGACGTGCCCCCAGAGACGTGCCTACAGGAAGACGTGCCCCCAGAGACGTGCCTACAGGAAGACGTGCGTCCAGCAGACGTGCTTAAAAACTGCCAAATCTTTGTTGAAAAACTGAGAGGAATGGAACAAGCGAAGAGGTTGATGAAGTGAGAGAGAGAGAGAGAGATGTGGGGAGCCATGATCACTACGTACGGAATACTATGAGGAATTATGAGGACCAGGACCCTAAACGCTGCAATAATAAACAAAACAAGCACACACATTTCGCCCTATTCTTTCAGCATATAACAACGAAACGTTGCTATAACGTAGGTTCTTCGGTCTATGTTTCATCGCTATAACGTCGAAACGACGACTGCCTCGACAAAGCTTTACGGACAACGTTTCGCCATGTATGGAGCACCGCCATGATAAACCACTACACTGAGTGAAACACCGCCATGATAAACCACTACACTGAGTGAAACACCGCCATGATAAACCACTACACTGAGTGAAACACCGCTATGATAAACCACTACACTGAGTGAAACACCGCCATGATAAACCTCTACACTGAGTGAAACACCGCCATGATAAACCTCTACACTGAGTGAAACACCGCCATGATAAACCACTACACTGAGTGAAACACCGCCATGATAAACCTCTACACTGAGTGAAACACCGCCATGATAAACCTCTACACTGAGTGAAACACCGCCATGATAAACCACTACACTGAGTGAAACACCGCCATGATAAACCTCTACACTGAGTGAAACATCGCCATGATAAACCACTGCACTGAGTGAAACATCGCCATGATAAACCTCTACACTGAGTGAAACATCGCCATGATAAACCACTACACTGAGTGAAACACCGCCATGATAAACCACTACACTGAGTGAAACATCGCCATGATAAACCACTACACTGAGTGAAACACCGCCATGATAAACCTCCACACTGAGTGAAACACCTCCATGATAAACCACTACACTGAGTGAAACATCGCCATAATAAACCTCTACACTGAGTGAAACATCGCCATGATAAACCACTACACTGAGTGAAACATCGTCATGATAAACCACTACACTGAGTGAAACACCGCCATGATAAACCACTACACTGAGTGAAACATCGCCATGATAAACCACTACACTGAGTGAAACACCGCCATGATAAACCTCCACATTGAGTGAAACACCTCCATGATAAACCACTACACTGAGTGAAACATCGCCATGATAAACCACTACACTGAGTGAAACATCCCCATGATAAACCTCCACACTGAGTGAAACACCTCCATGATAAACCACTACACTGAGTGAAACATCGCCATGATAAACCTCTACACTGAGTGAAACATCGCCATGATAAACCACTACACTGAGTGAAACATCGCCATGATAAACCACTACACTGAGTGAAACATCGCCATGATAAACCACTACACTGAGTGAAACATCGCCATGATAAACCTCCACACTGAGTGAAACACCTCCATGATAAACCACTACACTGAGTGAAAAATCGCCATGATAAACCTCTACACTGAGTGAAACACCGCCATGATAAACCTCTACACTGAGTGAAACATCGCCATGATAAACCACTACACTGAGTGAAACATCGCCATGATAAACCACTACACTGAGTGAAACATCGCCATGATAAACCACTACACTGAGTGAAACATCGCCATGATAAACCTCTACACTGAAACATCGCCATGATAAACCTCTACACTGAGTGAAACATCGCCATGATAAACCACTACACTGAGTGAAACACCGCTATGCTAAACCTCTACACTGAGTGAAACATCGCCATGATAAACCTCTACACTGAGTGAAACATCGCCATGATAAACCTCTACACTGAGTGAAACATCGCCATGATAAACCACTACACTGAGTGAAACATCGCCATGATAAACCTCTACACTGAGTGAAACATCGCCATGATAAACCTCTACACTGAGTGAAACATCACCATGATAAACCTCTACACTGAGTGAAACATCGCCATGATAAACCTCTACACTGAGTGAAACATCGCCATGATAAACCTCTACACTGAGTGAAACATCGCCATGATAAACCTCTACACTGAGTGAAACATCGCCATGATAAACCTCTACACTGATTGAAACATCGCCATGATAAACCTCTACACTGAGTGAAACATTGACTCAATGAAAGCTTGGACAGGAACGTGTCTTATCCCATCTGAATAAACAGGGGGTCGAATCACGGCTCCTGGCACCGCTAGTGTGTGTGCGTGTGTGTGTGTGAGGTGCGTGTGTGTGTGAGGTGCGTGTGTGTGTGTGAGGTGCGTGTGTGTGTGTGTGTGTGTGTGAGGTGCGTGTGTGTGTGTGTGTGTGAGGTGCGTGTGTGTGTGTGTGTGAGGTGCGTGTGTGTGAGGTGCGTGTGTGTGTGTGTGTGAGGTGCGTGTGTGTGTGAGGTGCGTGTGTGTGTGTGTGAGGTGCGTGTGTGTGTGTGTGAGGTGCGTGTGTGTGTGTTAGGTGTGTGTGTGTGAGGTGCGTGTGTGTGTGAGGTGCGTGTGTGTGTGAGGTGCGTGTGTGTGTAGTGTGTGTGAGGTGCGTGTGTGGTGTGTGTGAGGGGCGTGTGTGTGTGAGGTGCGTGCGTGTGTGTGAGGTGCGTGTGTGTGTGAGGTGCGTGTGTGTGTGAGGTGCGTGTGTGTGTGAGGTGCGTGTGTGTGTGAGGTGCGTGTGTGTGTGAGGTGCGTGTGTGTGTGAGGTGCGTGTGTGTGTGTGAGGTGCGTGTGTGTGTGAGGTGCGTGTGTGTGTGAGGTGCGTGTGTGTGTGAGGTGCGGTGTGTGTGTGTGTGTGAGGTGCGTGCGTGTGTGAGTGATGTGCGTGTGTGTGTGAGGTGCGTGTGTGTGTGTGTGAGGTGCTGTGTGTGTGTGTGAGGTGCGTGTGTGTGTGTGAGGTGCGTGTGTGTGTGTGAGGTGCGTGTGTGTGTGTGAGGTGCGTGTGTGTGTGTGAGGTTTGTGTGTGTGAGGTGCGTGTGTGTGAGGTTTGTGTGTGTGTGAGGTGCGTGTGTGTGTGTGTGTGGGGTTGTGTGTGTGTGTGAGGTTGTGTGTGTGTGAGGTTTGTGTGTGTGTGAGGTGCATGTGTGTGAGGTGCGTGTGTGTGAGGTGCGTGTGTGTGTGTGTGAGGTGCGTGTGTGTGTGAGGTGCGTGTGTGTGTGAGGTGCGTGTGTGTGTGAGGTGCGTGTGTGTGTGTGAGGTGCGTGTGTGTGTGTGAGGTGCGTGTGTGTGTGTGAGGTGCGTGTGTGTGTGTTTGGTGCGTGTGTGTGTGGAGGTGCGTGTGTGTGTGTGAGGTGCGTGTGTGTGTGTGTGAGGTGCTGTGTGTGTGTGTGTGTGTGTGTGAGGTGCGTGTGTGTGTGAGGTGCGTGTGTGTGTGTGAGGTGTGTGTGTGTGTGTGTGAGGTTTTGTGTGTGTGTGAGGTTTGGTGTGTGTGTGAGGTTTGTGTGTGTGTGAGGTGCGTGTGTGTGAGGTGCGTGTGTGGAGGTGCGTGTGTGTGTGTGTGTGAGGTGCGGTGTGTGTGAGGTGCGTGTGTGTGTGAGGTGCGTGTGTGTGTGTGAGTGCGTGTGTGTGTGGTGAGGTGCGTGTGTGTGTGAGGTGCGTGTGTGTGTGTGAGGTGCGTGTGTGTGTGGCGTGTGTGTGAGGTGCGTGTGTGTGTGTGGTGGTGTGTGTGAGGTGCGTGTGTGTGTGTGAGGTGCGTGTGTGTGAGGTGCGTGTGTGTGTGTAGGTGCGTGTGTGTGAGTGTGGGTGCGTGTGTGTGAGGTGCGTGTGTGTGTGAGGTGCGTGTGTGTGTGTGAGGTGCGTGTGTGTGAGGTGCGTGTGTGAGGTGCGTGTGTGTGTGAGGTGCGTGTGTGTGTGTGAGGTGCGTGTGTGTGTGAGGTGCGTGTGGTGTGTGAGGTGCGTGTGTGTGGTGCGTGTGTGTGTGTGAGGGGCGTGTGTGTGTGGAGGTGCGTGTGTGTGGTGGTGTGTGTGAGGTGCGGTGTGTGTGTGAGGTGCGTGTGTGTGTGTGTGTGGTGTGTGTGTGAGGTGCTGTGTGTGTGGGGTGTGTGTGTGTAGGTGGTGAGTGTGTGTGTGAGGTGCGTGTGTGTGTGAGGTGCGTGTGTGTGGGGTGGTGTGGGGTGTGTGAGGTGCGTGGTGTGTGTGAGGTGCTGTGTGTGTGAGGTGCGTGTGTGTGTGTGAGGTGCGTGTGTGTGTGAGGTGCTGTGTGGATGGTGTGTGTGAGTGCGTGTGTGTGTGAGGTGCGTGTGTGTGTGAGGTGCGTGTGTGTGGTGGTGTGGTGTGTGGGTGTGTGTGTGTGAGTGCGTGTGTGTGTGTGAGTGGTGTGTGTGTGAGGTGTGTGTGTGTGAGGTGCGTGTGTGTGTGAGGTGCGTGTGTGTGTGGTGTGTGTGTGTGTGTGTGAGGTGCGTGTGTGTGTGAGGTGCTGTGTGTGGGTGTGTGTGGTGAGGTGTGTGTGTGAGGTGCGTGTGTTGTGAGGTGCGTGTGTGTGAGTGCGTGTGTGTGTGAGGTGCTGTGTGTGTGTGAGGTGCGTGTGTGTGTGAGGTGCTGTGTGTGTGTAGGTGCGTGTGTGTGTGGTGGTGTGTGTGGAGGTGCGTGTGTGTGTGAGGTGCGTGTGTGTGTGAGGTGCTGTGTGTGTGTGAGGTGCGTGGTGTGTGTGTGAGGTGTGGGTGTGTGTGTGTGAGGTGCGTGTGTGTGTGGTGGGTGGTGTGTGTGTGAGGTGCGTGTGTGTGTGGGTGGTGTGTGTGTGAGTGTCGGTGTGTGTGAGGTGCGTGTGTGTGTGTGAGGTGGTGTGTGTGGGGTGTGAGGTCGTGTGTGTGTTGAGTGTGTCTGTGTGTGTGAGTGCTTGTGTGTGTCGTGAGATGGTTAGCGAGTGAGCGGTATAACAGTGATCAGTGAGTGCAGTTCACACTTGGTTAGAACAGCTATCCCAGCTGAGTAGCAGTACAGCTAGAGCTAGCTTTAGTTAGCTAGCACATGTCTGTATCTGTGTTGCTGCTGTTCAATAAGAGAAACAGCAGCACTAGCAGCAACAACAGAGCCACCAGCAACAGTAGCAGCACCTCCAGCAGCAACAGCAGCACCACCAGCAACAGCAGCAACAGTAGCAGCAGCAACAGCAGCAACAGTAGCAGCAGCACCAGCAGAAGCAGCAGCACAAGCAACTGCACCACCACCACCACCAGCAGCACCACCACCACCAGCAACAGTAGCCGCACCACCACCGCCAAAACAGCACCACCACACCAGCAGTAGCACCACCACCACCACTACCACACCAGCAACACTACCAACAAGAGCACCACCACCAGCAACACTACCAACAAGAGCACCACCACCAGTAACACTACCAACAAGAGCACCACCACCAGCAACACTACCAACAAGAGCACCACCACAAGTAACACTACCAACAAGAGCACCACCACCAGTAACACTACCAACAAGAGCACCACCACCAGCAACACTACCAAGAAGATCATCACCACCAGCAACACTACCAACAAGAGCACCACCACCAGCAACACTACCAACAAGAGCACCACCACCAGCAACACTACCAACAAGAGCACCACCACCAGCAACACTACCAACAAGAGCACCACCACCAGCAACACTACCAACAAGAGCACCACCACCAGCAACACTACCAACAAGAGTACCACCACCAGCAACACTACCAACAAGAGCACCACCACCAGCAACACTACCAACAAGAGCACCACCACAAGTAACACTACCAACAAGAGCACCACCACCAGTAACACTACCAACAAGAGCACCACCACCAGCAACACTACCAACAAGAGCACCACCACAAGTAACACTACCAACAAGAGCACCACCACCAGTAACACTACCAACAAGAGCACCACCACCAGCAACACTACCAACAAGAGCATCACCACCAGCAACACTACCAACAAGAGCACCACCACCAGCAACACTACCAACAAGAGCACCACCACCAGCAACACTACCAACAAGAGCACCACCACCAGCAACACTACCAACAAGAGTACCACCACCAGCAACACTACCAACAAGAGCACCACCACCAGCAACACTACCAACAAGAGCACCACCACCAGCAACACTACCAACAAGAGCACCACCACCAGCAACACTACCAACAAGAGTACCACCACCAGCAACACTACCAACAAGAGCACCACCACCAGCAACACTACCAACAAGAGCACCACCACCAGCAACACTACCACCACCAGCAACACTACCACCACCAGCAACACTACCAACAACAGTTGGTAGTGTTTAAAGAAGCATCAGTACTGTGGTAATGTTAAGTTGTCGTGGACACAACGCAACAATCATATTACTGGCTAGGAAATACACCTCTGTACTCAACCAGGTACTAACACAACTAAGTACACCCCAATACACGATCATACTCATCACCCACACCTCTCTCTGCATCCTCTCTTAACACACCTCTCTCCTCTCTCTGCATCCTCTCTTAACACACCTCTCTCCTCTCTCTGCATCCTCTCTTAACACACCTCTCTGTGCATCCTCTCTTAACACACCTCTCTCTGCATCCTCTCTTAACACACCTCTCTCTGCATCCTTGAAATAATATATACAGCCCTCAATAAAAATGAATATCCATTGGGGCTCTTCATTGACCTACGGAAAGCATTTGATACAGTGGACCACAATTTCCTGCACCTAAAACTAAACCATTGCGGCATCAGAGGACATACCCTCAATTACCTAAAATCTTATCTTAACAATAGACACCAGTATGTATACTCAAATTTAGTCAACTCCACTATCCAACCTGTAGCTGTTGGAGTGCCCCAGGGTAGTGTCCTAGGCCCACTCATACATAGCAGCATATGTGTAGAGAACCTTAGGTTATCCTAGGTCCTCTACACATATGCTGCCAGGTATGATAATCTATGTAACTGTATTTGTGTATACCTGAATAAGCTTACTTACTTACTATTCTCATCTACATCAATGACGTCCCCAATGCATCTCAACTCCTTAAAGCTGTATAACCCTTGTGGTTTAGCGCTTCTTTTGATTATAATAATAATCAACTCCTTAAACCAGTTCTATTCGCAGACGACACTACTTATGTCTACTCCCACTCAAACTGAGCTGTACTTAGAGACACTGTAAGCAACAAGCTGCTAAAAAATATATGCTTGGATGATGACCAACAAATTCACTCTCAACATAGACAAAACATACTTCAAGATGTTTGGAAACAGAGCCTTAAACATCCAACTTAATATATCAATAAATGGTTTCCCCCTTTACAAGACACACCGAGGGTAAATTTGTCTTCACCTTGACTGTAATCTTAAATTTCATTCCCACATCCAACATATATCCAAGAAAATTTCCAAATCAGTAGGCATCCTTTCCAAGATACGGTACTATGTGCCCCAAACGACACTCCTTACCCTATACCACACTTTAATATAACCGTACCTCACCTATGGTATTTGTGCCTGGGGATCAACCACAGCCAACCACCTTAAACCTTTAATAACCCAACAAAAAGCTGTTGTGCGGTTGATTACCAACTTCTGTGCCAGACAGCACACCCCACCACTTTTCAAAAGCCTGAACCTACTAAATGTACAAGACATACACTCATTGTGCCTATTATATATACAGAACATTAAACTCCAGTATAAACCAGTATAAACTTCTCCTTGATAGCTACAACAGAACAATACAAGGCACAAGGAACTCTTCGACATCCCTCGTGTCAGTCTCGCACTATGCAAAAATTTAGTACACATAAAGGGCCCGACGATTTGGAATTCACTACCTGAACTATTAAGGATCCCCTGACTACATACAAATTTAGGGTTATGCTTAAAAATCATCTCATCTCTCAATACTAACCAAAACAACTTCTAATCAGCTTGAAGCAGCTCTCCCAAATATTATATTATATGCTCTAGTCTATTAAAATATCAGCCAATCCATAAAATATTACTGTTTGAACCATTAATTGCATTTTTTTTTTTTTTGCAACTTCAAGATTATTAATCTTATAAACCTCCATCCTGACTACCGTGCATTAGTATTAAGATACAATAAAGATTTATTAAAAAGTTAACCATTGTTATCTTGTCTAGACCTAAGTATATAGTACGTAGTTATTATGTACTAGGATTAGTCTGCCCGAAATGCCCCAGCATAATAGTGACTTTCTTTGTACTTAACAAATCAAAATTGTAATTACTCATTGTAACCTTTGCAAAGAAATAAAATCTTTAATCTTTTAAAGGGTTATGAGGAGTGCTAAAGGAAGAATCATCAAAGTTTGTGTAGTAAATCTGTTGCTGTCAAAAAGTCAACGAGGGAGTGAGTCAAAGGTGGGTCCATCAGCAAGGAGGGAAGATGGGCGTTAGAGCAGTGATGACGTCGGAGGTAAACTCTGCGTGCTCGTTGGTAGACCAGACAGTCCAATAGAATATAGCTAACCGAGACTGGAACCTGACAATTCTCACAGAGTGGAACAAGGCGCCTCTCCATGAGATACCCAATATATCTGCAATACGTAGGGATGCACTGGTCAGAGAAATAGCAAACATCAAACTAAAGCTAAAGGAATCTTACAGGAGTCAAGAAATGCGGGAAGAACTAAAAGCCATAAATGAAACTGAAAGAAACCCAAAATATTTCTTATGCCAAATCAAAGTCAAAACAACATCCAGTATTGGGCCCCTACTTAGATGAGATGGGTCTTACACAGATGACAGCAAGGAAATAAGTGAGCTGCTAAAGTCCCATACCTCGATCTCTTGCTACCCTCTATCCCTGCACTATCCACTGTCCTGCTGCACTCCATACCCTACTAATCATCCATCTCCCGCTTACAATCTATTCTCCCTGCATCCTGTCCTGCCGCGCTGTATAACCCTTGTGGTTTAGCGCTTCTTTTGATTATTATAATAATAATAATAATAATAATAATAATAATAATAATAATAATAATAATAATAATAATAATAATGCTCAAGTCCCAATATGACTCGGTTTTTAGCCAGCCGCTAACCAGACTGAGAGTCGAAGACCTAAATTATTTTTCCATGAGAGGGACACAGAATTTGGTAGACTCAAAGTTATCTGATATCCTGAGGTCAAATGACTTCGAAAAGGCAATAAATGACATGCCCATGCACTCTCCCCAGGCCCAGTCTCATGGAACTCCGTGTTCATCAAGAACTGCAAAAAGCCCCTTTAATGTGCCTTTAACATCCGATGGAGAGGGAGTATGGACACAGGGGTCGTCCCACAGCTGCGAAAAACAACAGACATAGCCCCACTCCACAAGGGTGGCAGTAAAGCATTAGCAAAGAACTACAGACCAATAGCGCTAACATCCCATATCAAAAAAATCTTTGAAAGGGTTCTAAGAAGCAAGATCGCCACCCATCTAGATACCCATCAGTTACACAACCCAGGGCAACATGGGTTTAGAGCAGGTCGCTCCTGCCTATCCCAACTACTGGACCACTATGAAAAGGTCCTGGATGCTCTAGAAGACAAACAAAATGCAGAAGTAGTATACACAGACTTTGCAAAAGCCTTTGACAAATGTGACTCAAGGCAGACATCAACCAAATCTTTAAATGGGTCGCAGAAAACAATATGAAGTTCAATGATGAGAAATTTTGTTTACTCCGATATGGAAAATGTGAGGAAATTAAAACTATATCGGAGTATAAAACAAATTCCAACCACACAAATAGAACGAAAAACTAATGTAAAAGACCAGGGAGTGATAATGTCAGAGGATCTCACTTTCAAAGACCACAGCATTGTATCAATTACATGTTAGAAAAATGACAGGATGGATAATGAGAACCTTAAAAACTAGGGATGCCAAGCCCGTGATGACACTCTTCAGGTCGCTTGTTCTATCTAGGATGAAATATTGCTGCACACTAACAGCACTTTTCAAGGCAGGTGAAATTGCTGACATAGAAAATGTACAGAGAACCTTCATGGCACACATAACTGCAATAAAACACCTCAACCTGTACTCCCTAGAACGCAGGCGGGAGAGATACATGATTATATACACTTGGAAAATCCTAGAGGGATTAATACCAAATTTGCACACGAAAATCACTCCCTATGAAAGCAAAAGACTCGGCAGACGATGCAACATCCCCCCAATGAAAAGCAGGGGTGCCACTAGCACGATAAGAGACAACACAATAAGTTTGAGGGGCCCAAGACTGTTCAACTGCCTCCCAGCATACATAAGGAGGATTACCAATAGACCCCTGGCTGTCTTCAAGAAGGCACTGGACAGGCACCTAAAGTCAGTACCTGACCAGCTGGGCTGTGGTTCGTACGTCGGGTTGTGTGCGGCCAACAGCAACAGCCTGGTTGATCAGGCCCTGATCCACCATGAGGCCTGGTCACAGACCGGGCCACAGGGGCGTTGACCCCTGAAACCCTCTCAAGGTATCTCCAGTAAGACGAGTGTGCCCAATGCGAAGACGGGAGAGTATAGTCTAACAACCTCAGCATCAATGACAAGATGGCCAGAAACCCAAACCTGGTTTGATAGAATGTAATTTGTTATGTATATTATCAGACCAACGTTGTTGCCAACAGTTGCAAAGGTGGTCAAAAATTACAGTAAAATAGTCTGTGAATGGAATACCTCTTTAAGAAATTGGGAGGTCATGTTCTGTTACAGCAGCAGTGTCTGCCTGTTCATTGCCCAGAAGGTCAACTCGACCAGGGACCCAACAGAAAACTATCTTTGTTTTCGCTGGAGATGCAGTGTAACCAAAGTTGCATACGAAGAACCATTGGTGAGGTGAATTAAATTTTTTAATAGCTTGCAAAGCACTAATGGAGTCTGAGACTACTGCCGACACAGGCGTACATGCAATAAGGATAATTGCTACAAAAATTGCATACAATTCAGCAGTAAAAATGCTAGACTTGGCTAGCATTTTTACAGCTGAATTGTATGCAATTTTTGTAGCAATATCCTTATTGCATGTAGCCTGTGTTGGCAGTAGTCTCAGACTCCATTAGTTATTCCATTTGTCCAAGGCACATGTCGATTAGACACTAGGCCTGTTGTATATGCGTGCGTGTATCAACTCACCCAGCTGTGTGTGTGTGTGTGTTAGTTACATGAGGCCCGGTCACAGACCGGGCCGCGGGAGCGCTGACCCCCTGTGTCTTACTGTGTGTGATGATGCTACTTGTATACTGGGTCTTACTGTGTGTGATGGTGCTAGTTGTGTACTGTTAGTTAGTTACCATTTTGTCCTAGGCATATGTCGATTAGACACTAGGCCTGTTATATATGTTTGTGTTTCTTAATGTGTGTGATGGTGCTAGTTGTCTACTGTCTTACTGTGTGTGATGGTGCTAGTTGTGTACTGTGTCTTACTGTGTGTGATGATGATAGTTGTGTACTGTGTCTTGCTGTGTGTAATGGTGCTAGTTTTGTACTATGTCAGGGTGCTCTGGTGGTCTGGTGGCTAAAGCTCTCGCTTCACACGGCGAAGGCCTGGGTTCGATTCCCAGCCAGCGCAGAAACATTGGGCGTGTTTCTTTACATCTGTTGTCTATGTTCCCCATCAGTAAAATGGGTACCTGGGTGTTAGTCGACTGGAGAGTCGCATCCTAGGACACTGACCTAATCTGCCCGAAATGCTCAGTATAACAAGGGACTTTCTATATAGTAGTATGTCACTGATGTCAGCTAGGCCTGTATACCATGTACATGTACTTGTAGTAAATAAAGATATTATTATTATTATAGTGCTAGTTGTATACTGTGTCTTCCTGTGTGTTATGATGCTAGTTGTGCACTGTTAGTTATCATTTTGTCCTAGGCACATGTCGATTAGACACTAGGCCTGTTGTATGTGTGTGTGTACTCACCAAGTTGTGGTTGCAGGGGTCGATCATAGCTCCTGGTCCCGCCTCTTCACTGGTCGCTACTGGGTCACTCTCCCTGTGCCACGACCTTTATCAAGCCTCTTCTTAAAGCTATGAATACACTATTCTTAGCTCCGACCAACCCAACAGAAGTCTCGCTTGTTATTAACACATTAAAAAATAAGGCAAGAGATCTAAATAACTTACAACCTTTTATATACAAAAAAGCTTCTCAAGTACTATCACAAATTATTGCAACACTCTTTAACAAATCCATTGAATCCTCCACCTTCCCATCAATACTCAAAATAGAGAGGGTTACCCCCATACATAAAGAAGGAGATCAAACAGACCTGAATAACTATAGGCCAATATCTAACTTACCCCTTCTCTCCAAAATCTTTGAGAAGTTAATTCATAGGCAAATCTATTCCTACCTCATCTCCCACAACATACTCAACCCCTTTCAGTTTGGTTTCAGTGTGTGTGTGTGTGTGTGTGTGTGTGTGTGTGTGTGTGTGTATGTGTGTGTGTGTGTGTGTGAGTGTGTGTGTGTGTGTGTGTGTACTCACGTATTTGTACTCACCTATTTGTGGTTGCAGGGGTCGATTCATAGCTCCTGGCCCCGCCTCTTCACTGATTGCTACTAGGTCCTCTCTCTCCCTGCTCCATGAGCTTTATCAAACCTCGTCTTAAAACTATTTATGGTTCCTGCCTCCACTACGTCACTTTCTAGGCTATTCCACTTCCTGACAACTCTATGACTGAAGAAATACTTCCTAACATCCCTTTGACTCATAGGAGTCTTCAACTTCCTACTGTGACCCCTTGTTTCTGTGTCCCCTCTCTGGAACATCTTGTCTCTGCCCACCTTATCTATTCCTCGCAGTATTTTATATGTCGTTATCATGTCTCCCCTAACCCTCCTGTCCTCTAGTGTCGTCAGGCCGATTTCCCTTAACCTTTCTTCGTAGGTGTGCCTCAGGAGATGTGCTCGGTATTATACTCACCCCAAGATCTTTTTCCTTGAGTGAAGTTTGCAGTCTTTAGCCACCTAGATTATACTCTGTCTGCGGTCTTCTTTGCCCTTCCCCGATCTTCATGACTTTACATTTGGCAGGGTTAAATTCAAGTAGCCATTTACTGGACCAGGCTTGTAGCCTGTCTAGGCCTCTTTGTAGTCCTACCTGATCCTCAACTGATTTAATTTTTCTCATTAACGTCACATCATCTGCAAACAGGGACACTTCTGAGTCTATCCCTTCCGTTATGTCATTCACATATACCAAAAACAGTACAGGTCCTAGGACTGACCCTTGTGGAACCCCACTCGTCACAGGTGCTCACTCTGACACCTCGTCACGTACCATGACTCGTTGTTGCCTCCCTGTCTACCTGGAGTCTACCTGGAGAGAATTCCAGGGGTCAACGCCCCCACGGCCTGGTCTGTGACCAGGCCTCCTGTTGGACCAGAGCCTGGTCAACCAGGCTGTTACTGCTGGCCGCACGCAGTCCAACGTACGAACCACAGCCTGGCTGGTCTGGTACCGACTTTAGGTGCCTGTCCAGTGCCTGCTTGAAGACAGCCAGTGGTTTGTTGGTAATCCCCCTGATGTATGCTGGGAGGCAGTTGAACAATCTTGGGCCCCTGACACTTATTGTGTTGTCCCTCAACGTGCTAGTGGCACCCCTGCTCTTCATTGGGGGGATGTTACATCGCCTGCCGAGTCTTTTGCTTTCGTAGGGAGTGATTTTTGTGTGCAAGTTTGGTACTAAGCCCTCGAGAATTTTCCATGTGTATATAATAATGTATCTCTCCCGCCTGCGTTCTAGAGAGTACAGGTTTAGGAACTTCAAGCGTTCCCAGTAGTTGAGGTGGTTTATCGCACTTAGGCGTGCGGTGAAGGTTCTCTTCACATTTTCAAGGTCAGCAATTTCACCCGCCTTGAAAGGTGCAGTTAGTGTGCAGCAATATTCCAGCCTAGATAGAACAAGCGATCTGTAAAGTGTCAACATGGGTTGACGGTTTTGAAGGTTCTCATTATCCATCCTGTCATTTTTCGAGCAGATGCAATTGCTACTTTGTTATGGTCCTTGAAGGTGAGATCCTCTGACATGATCACTCCCAGGTCTTTGACGACATTAGTTTTTCGCTCTATTGTGTGGTTGGAATTAGTTTTGTACTCCGATGAGATTTTAATTTCCTCACGTTTTCCGTATCTTAGTAATTGAAATTTCTCATCATTGAACTTCATATTGTTTTCTGCAGCCCATTTAAAGATTTGGTTTATGTCTGCTTGGAGTCTTGCAGTGTCTTCAACAGTGGACACTGTCATACAGATTCGAGTGTCATCTGCAAAGGAAGACACAGCACTGTGGCTTATATCTCTGTCAATGTCTGATATGAGGATGAGGAATAGGATGGGAGCAAGTACTGTGCCTTGTGGAACAGAGCTTTTCACAGTAGCTGCCTCAGACTTTACTCTGTTGACTACTACTCTTTGTGTTCTACTTGTTAGGAAATTATAGATCCATCTACCAACTTTTCCTGTTATTCCTTTATCACGCATTTTGTGTGCTATTACACCATGGTCACACTTGTCAAAGGCTTTTGCAAAATCTGTGTATATAACATCTGCATTTTGTTTATCTTCTAGAGCATCCAGGACCTTGTCGTAGTGGTCCAGTAGTTGGGACAGACAGGAGCGGCCTGCTCTAAACCCATGCTGTCCTGGGTTGTGCAATTGATGGGTATCAAGATAGGTGGCGATCTTGCTTCTTAGAATCCATTGCAGTGCCTTTCCTGTTACGTGTGCCTGATCCTCTATTATTATTATTAAAATCAAATAGAAGCGCTAAACCACAGGGGTTATACAGCGCTGCAGGTTATTGTAGGATGCAGGGAGAGTGGGTTGTAAGAGGGAGATGGATGATTAGTAGGGTATGGAGTGCAGCATGACGGTGGATAGTGCAGGGATAGAGGGTAGCAAGAGATCGAGGTATAAGGGACTGAGGGAGGTGCTAGAGGTATAATCTTCAGAGTTTGTGTAGTAAGTCAGTTTCTGTCAAAAAGTCAACAAGAGAGTCAGGATTAAAGGAGGGTCCATCTGCAAGAAGGGAAGGTAAAGAAAGGGCCACAGAGCGAAGATGTCGTTGGAGGTAAATTCTGCGTGCTCGTTGATAGAGTGGGCAGTCCAGCAGAATATGTCGAACAGACACTGGAACCTGACAATGCTCACAGAGAGGGGCAGGGAGCCTCTCCATGAGATACCCGTGAGTAAGACGAGTGTGGCCGATGCGAAGACGGGAGAGTGTAGTCTCCCAACCTCGACATTGGTGACAAGAAGAAGGCCAGAAACCTACAACCGGTTTAATAGAATGAAGTTTGTTATTCATCAGGTCAGACCAGCGTTGTTGCCAATGGGTGCGAAGGTGGGTAGCAATGACCGCAAAATAGTCCGTGAAAGGAACACCTCTATATGAAACTGGAAGGTCATGTACTGCTGACCGTGCAGCAGTGTCTGCCTGTTCATTGCCCTGTACGTCAACATGACCAGGGACCCAACAAAAGACAATATCTTTATGCTTGCTAAAGATACGGCGTAACCAAAGGTGGATACGAAGAACTAGGGGGTGAGGTGTATCAATTTTACGGATAGCCTGTAAAGCACTAAGGGAGTCTGAAATGACCACAAATGGTGATACAGGCATAGATGCAATACGGATAAGTGCCACAAGAATGGCATACAATTGAGCCGTAAATATGCTAGCCGAGGGTAATAGATGCCTCTACGACGCTGTCCGGAAACACTGCTGCGAATCCGACACCGTCAGATGACTTTGAACCATCGGTGTATACTGCGATGGCATGGGAATGAGAACGGAAATGGTCTAGAAAGAAATAGCGAGAAGCCGCCGTAGGTAGTTGGGCTTTCGCGCAAGGTAGAGGAATAGAACAGACACGGACAGCAGGAACTTCCCAAGGGGTAGAGGAAAGGGTGAAGCCACATGAACATATAAAGGCGGAAGCTGAAGGGAAGACAAGAGTGAATGCAGACGAAGAGAAAAAGGACGAAGTAAACAGGGGCGACAAACAAATAACGAGCGTCTACTAACATCTGTGACAATCCTATACATGGAAGGATTGCGGAGGTCATGAGAGCGAACATAATCGCGAATGCAATGTGCATCACGACGTTCGGACAAGGATGGAATGTTCGCTTCTACATAGAGGCTCTCAACCGGGGAAGAACAAAAAGCACCAAAGCATAGCGTAATCCCTGGTGATGGATGGGATTAAGGCTGGAAAGAGTGGCAGGAGAAGCTGCCGAATATATCTGGTCACCATAATCGAGTTTCGATAAAATTAGGGCCGAATGTAGGCGAAGGAGAGTTCTACGATCAGCCCCCCAGGAAAGATGTGCGAGGGTTTTAAGGAGGTTCAGCCGGCTATGACAAGTCTCCTTCAGAGAGGTAATGTGAGGTTTCCAGGACAATCTGCGGTCAAACAGGAGGCCGAGAAACCTGACTGTATCACGTTCTGGGATACGTGAGCCGTATAGGTACAATGGATGATCAGAGACCACTGAACGTCTAGTGAACGTAATTTGATGAGTTTTGCCACTAGAAAATTTAAACCCGTGAGTGGTGGCCCAATCAGAAACCCGGTTGATGGCATGCTGGAGGGAAACTGCAATGAGGTGACAGTCAGCACCTGCACAAGCTATAGCAAAGTCATCCACATAGAGCGATGACCAAATATTGGATGGGAGAACAGATGCCAGATTATTTATAGCAAGCAGAAAAAGTGTTGTGCTCAGAACACATCCCTGGGGGACACCTTCAGCTTGGACAAATTCCGGGGAGAGTTCATTACTAACCCAGACCCGGAAATGTCTGTCAGTTAAGAAGGCCTTAAGAAAGAATGGTAGGTTGCCTCGGAGGCCTAAGGAGTGGACCTGGGCCAAGATATTGTATCTCCAAGTTGTATCATAAGCCTTCTCAAGGTCGAAAAAGATAGCGATAACCGAATGGTTATTCGCAAAGGCATTACGAATATAAGTATCCAAGCGCAGCAAGGGGTCAATGGCAGAACGGCCCTTACGGAAGCCATACTGACTAGAGGAGAGACTATTGTGAGTCTCTAAATACTACATCAAACGTCTATTAACTAGATGTTCCATCACCTTGCAAACTGCACTGGTAAGAGCGATGGGACGGTAGTGAGAGGGATCACATCCCGTAGCACCTGGTTTTCGAAAAGGGAGAACAATAGCAGACTTCCACAGCTGGGGAAGAACTCCTTGCGACCATATGAGATTAAAGAGTCGTAAGAGGACAGTAAGAGCAGACTGATGTAAATGCTGTAGCATACGAATATGTATGCCGTCTGGCCCAGCTGCCGATGATCGGCAAGCAGAGAGTGTTGCCTCCAGTTCCTGAAGGGTAAAAGGCACATTATAGGATTCTTCTCTAAGAGAAGAAAAATCTAAGGGCTTTAACTCGCTGGCAGACTTTGAAGAAAGGAACGAGGGGCATAGCTGGAGCCCCTGAGAAATGCGGACGAGATGATTACCAATTTCAGTGGCAACAGCAAGAGGGTGTGCTATATCGACACCAGCAACCTGAAGAACAGGAGCCGGGTCGGGGGAGAATTTATCACTTAATTTCCGCACTTTCTTCCAGACTGCACTCATCGAGGAAGCCGAAGTGACAGTAGAAACGTAATCTCGCCAGCAAGTGCGTTTAGCATCACGTATGACACGGCGAGCAATAGCTCTCTTCTGCTTGAAATCAAGGAGTCTCTCTGTGGTTCTGTTATACCGATACCTGCCCCATGCAGCGCGTTTCAAACGCACTGCCCGAGCACAAGCAGGAGACCACCATGGCACGCACTTCTGAGGATGCTTGCCTGAGGTTTGGGGAATAGAATGTGAAGCCGCTGTGAAGATGGAGGACGAAAAGAGATATAAAACCTCATCAATGGAGGACGAGGTAGGAACCTCATGAAAGGCAGTAAGATGTGCGTAAAGGTCCCATTTCGCCTGGTCAAATTGCCAGCGTGGGCAATGAGGAGGTGGAGAAAACAGAGAGGCCTTAAGGATGATTAGGAAATGATCGCTGTCATGTAAGTCCGGGAGGACAGACCAGGTGAAGTCAAGGACAGTAGATGAAGAGCAGATGGAAAGATCGATGCAGGAGAAAGAATGAGTTCGGGGATCAAAATGGGTAGGAGTACCCGTATTTAAAACATGGAGGGGAAGAGAAGCAAGAAATGCCTCCAACTGAATGCCAATGTCTATCTGGGATAGACATTACCCGCGAAGGGGAGAGATATAAAGAACAGAGTGTATACCACTTATTCAAGTGGATACGGGCTGCGGTGTAATGTAAGGAAGAAGGAACATAGAGCTGACGGTATGGAACACCAGTGCGTATAAGAAGAGCACTTTCGTTAAAGGTTCCTTCGGAAAAAGGATCCGATGAATATAGCAAATCATAGCCTGAAAAGGGCCTGATAACAGTGGATTGTAATTTGGGTTCTTGCAAACAGACCCCAACAGGGGAAAACTGAGAGAGCAACACCTGAAGCTCACCCCGGGTACCCCTGAGGCCTCGGATATTCCACTGCAAATAAGCCATGATTTATGGAGAGAAAGATATAAGTGGAAGCAAGAAGAATCTATGGACTAAAGTTAGAAAAGTCCACGTGTGGAGGTAGCGGAAGAGCTGTAATCAGAGAAGGAGGAGGACGTTGTGAAGGAAGGGGGGGTTGAGACGAAGTAGAGAGATGAGGAACCTCAGGTGGAGTAGTGTCCATCATCGGTCCAGAAATATATTCTGCAATAGCTTCCAGTGTTTCGGAAGTCAAAGATGCAAAATGTGGGACTACATTAGAAATGGAAGAAGAGTGAGCAACGATTGATCGGGGAGTCTATAGACTGTACTAAAATAGAGGGCGAGGAGATAGAAGAGGAAACTGTCGAAGGGGCTTGGGAGGGGACAGAGGATGAAGGTAGTGTATGAGGAGGAGGATGAACCTCCACACACGTTATAGAACTAGTCAGAGGCGAAGAACCTGGCAGTAGGGATTTTTTGCCGGGCTTATGGGAAGGAGGGGGGCGCTGAGGTTTAGGTGAAGGACAAGGACGTGTAGACTCAGAATTGTGCGAGTGAGTAGAGGAAGGAGTGTGGACAGTATGGGAAGCCGAGGTAGGGACCTCGGAACCAAGAATATCAAAAGGATTCGAGACAGGGGTGATTGAGGATGAGGCGACCACAGAGGAAGCTGTGGAAGTTGGGACCCCAGAAGTGGGGCAACGTTTAGCAATTCAAGAATAGGAAATGTGGGGAAGTCTCCCTTGAAGGTGTAGATGAGAGACGGCCATAGCATATGAGAAGCCTTCCGCCTCTTTGAGACAACGGATTTCCCGCTCATTCAGGTAAACCTGACAATGGCGAGAATATGAAGCAGGTGACGAACTGGCACCAGCAAGAGGTACAGGGGCATGAGAGGTGTCCAAAGAGTTGTCCGTTAACGAGGCAGGGTCAGTACTGGGTGCGGTATCAGGAAGGGGCCCGGGGGTAGTGGGTTCATGGATTGGGTCAGCCATGGTTAGGTTACTTCTTTCTTTTTATTTTTAAGAAAAAAAGAAAGAAGAAAAGAAAATAAAAATAAAAAAGAATAAAAAAGGGGGGAACGTGGAGGAATAGCTCCTAGGAGGAATGAAAGGGAGCGTAAATCCCCCTCCGTGCCCAAGAGGACCTCAACACCGCAAGTAGTGCAGATGCTGCATGGAACCCGTGCCATACCCTACCCTTCATGCCAGTAAACCAGCAATCTGGGATAGCAACCTCACATCCACCGAGCCATCTCGGCAGACAAAGAGAGGGCGGCCGGATATCCGCCACAAGCATACCGCCTTCGGCCACCACCCCGGAATCCCAAAGGTGGCCTCCAGAGATACACCCGTCGCCCGAAAGATACCCAAGGCCACCCCGGGTGACCGGAGAGGAATCGGACATCCCAGGCGATCCAGATTCCACGGCAAACTACACCACCGCCAAGGACCTCAACGGAATGGGATGGACTACGATACCCTTCCCCTACCTAGGAACTAGAATGCCTGAGGAGAGAAGCTCCCAGGGTAAAACTGGGAAGGAAATAAGGAGGGATGAGGAGGAGGAGGAGGAGGAAAGGGAAAAGGGAGGATGGGGAAGATGGGAAAAGGGAGGGGGATTGGGGATTGGGGGTAATTAGGTTCAGTCTGAGGAAGAAGACCAAGAGGTCCAATTCCTCAGACCGATAGTCTCTTTACCATGACAAGGAGCCACCCTTAAAGAGGCCTGATCCTCTAGCTTTTGCATTAACCTCTTGTGAGGAACTGTATCGAACGCCTCTGCAGTCCAAGAAAATGCAGTATATCCACCTCTCTCTCGTTTCTTACTTCTGTTGCCTTGTCATAAAACTCCAGTAGGTTTGTGACACAGGATTTTCCTTCCTGAAACCGTGCTGGTTGTCGTTATGCTTGTGTTTTCTAGGTGCTCCACCACTCTCCTCCTGATGATCTTCTCCATGACTTTGCATACTATACACGTCAGTGACACAGGTCTGTAGTTTAATGCCTCGTGTCTGTCTTTTTTCTTAAAAATTGGGACTACATTTGCCATCTTCCACACCTCAGGTAGTTGCCCAGTTTCAATGGAAGTGTTGAAGATTTTTGATAGTGGCACACTTAACATCTCTGCTCCCTCTCTAAGGACCCACGGAGAAATGTTGTCAGGTCCCACCGCTTTTGAGGTATCGAGTTCACATAACAGCTTCTTCACCTCCTACTTGCTTTGCACGCTATTCAAAAATTTGATTCACCTCACCAATGGTTCTTCGTATGCCCTGTAAACAACAGCCAATTCTGTAAACAGACAATTCTGTAAACAACACACAATTCTATAAGCAACAGACAATTCTGTAAACAGCAGACAATTCTGTAAACAAGACAATTTTGTAAACAATGAAGAGGAAATGTTATTTTAGTGCCAGGAATTCTTGCCTTGTTTATTCTAAACCCTATTTTGAAATTGGAGTATTTTGAAATTTGTGTGAAATTAGCCAAATTACCAATTTCTGATCACTTTATTGGTCAGTTGAAATAATTGACGGGGCGATTTCTTGTGCTTGGCCGATAAAATGGAAGACATACTAGTGAAATAGCTAAGAATTTGGTCGACTGGAACAATGTAATTGGCCTAAAATAGGACTCAAAGTGGGCAAAATCGCTGATGCGTAAATATCGCTGACGCAGCAAAATCTGCGTAAGCATAATTTCATCAATGTTCACATATTCTTGTTTTATTACTTTCAGAAAAAGATCCTCTCGTATTTCGTAAGAAAAAAAAAAAAAAAAAATTGAAAATTCTTGGACATTGTGGACAAGTTTCAAATATTACTCAAATATTAACCCTCCTCTCAAACTCCTCCTTGATAACTACAACAGAACACACAACCATAATACAAGACACAAATCACTCTTCGATATCCTTCGTGTCCATCTCTCCCTATGCAAAAATGCTATGCACATAAAGGGCCCGAAGTTTTCTGGAATTCATTGCCAGAACACACTAAACGACCACTGCTGCCTGCAAATCAATTTATGGCCCTACTTAGAAATCACCTTATCCCCCAAAATTAACCAGACAAACACTTTACTTAACACCTGCCAGTTAGTCAAAAGTTACTCAAAAAAAACTCCTAATTTATGACTGCTCAACTATTTGATCATTTAATTCAATTATTTTAATTTCATTATTGTATATTGTGCTTGATGATTGCTCAACTATTTAATCATTGCTTCAAACTTATAATTGTTTCAACTTCATTGTTTTAAATTGTGCTAAATTGTAATATACTGAACTTATTATATACTACTACATCAAAACTAATTATTCTCTACTGAACTTACTAAAAACCAAATAGGGGTTGGCGGATACCCTTTAAAAAGGGGGCCAGGGTT